>CM056995.1:216358904-216529517 GCA_029891345.1 Dryococelus australis
TTTTTTATCGGCAATGTATTGATGGGGCTGTACTTCTTTCCTAATGACCAAATATCGTTTCCCTTCATGAAAGAAACGTTTAAGGATTTTCATTTCGGTTCAATTGACCCATTTGACAATAATTTTATAATGCTTAGAAGAAATTATATGCGTCGATATATCTTATTTTTAAATTGTTTGTTTGGTTAAAAAAAAAATTGTTTTTATTCTTCGTTGTTCAGAATTAAACCTGTACTTTCGTTATCGCCTTAAACGCATCCATGCACAGACTTGCATGGAAGAACTACAGATAAACTGGCACACTTGCTTAGGAAGCATGACACACATTGCCATGAAACATGCCAACAAGATTGAAGGCCTACTGGGATCAGTGACAGACCGCCCACTGACGGATAGCTCGGAGTATATAAGCTACCCTGTTCATGTGGGAAGGCGTACATATTATTCGTCGCTTGTTGTGAAGGAGAGGGGTTGCTATATTGAACTAGAACGGAACGAAAATTTAGTGAGCTGCATGAATTTTACATAAAATTATTTTTGGGTGCCAAAATTTATTTAAGATAGGTAACTGATTCATCACGTAAAACTTTGTTTGTCGAATTGTAATTGACTCTAATTTTTAGCTGTTACGGTTCTGTAGTTATATTGTATAATTAACAGGTTTCCTCGCATAATTTTAATTTTGTAAGTATTTCAATAAAAAATGGGAATTGTAATTTCATGGGATGATCAGGTAAGAATTTAGTATTTAAATTATACAAATTAACTACAAAGAGAATTTTTTTTTTTGCTTATAAAATTGTAAACATTTTAAGCGGCGGCGTGTTGGGAAAAAAATTCTGAAGGGTCTAGGAATTATAACGAAAAGTTTAAAAATATTTTGCTTATTTGAGTGTAGTCACGCTGTACGTATCATTAGTCTGCTGTGATTAATTTTCAGCTTATTCTCTTGCCACCATGGATGGTACGATTACGCAGATGTAGTCTTAGGTGATGCATGCAGCAACAAATGTGGATATTATCAGGGTATTTTGGGTGAATATTTAGCGTTATCCGGCCGCTGCTGAACATATCGTCCAAACTGTTGAGTAATTCGTGTGAGTTTAAGGAATTAATGGGCCTGAAATTAATTTAATATATTTATATTCAAAATTCAAAATGTTTAATACTTATTTTAGGGAAATAATATAGGCCTCTAGCATTCTAGTTGAGGAATTATATATAATATTTCCTGAAAGTTGTAAGAAGTTGTTACATAAATTAAATAAAGTACTTCTTAAAGTTAAAATGTGATTATATCTACAAAGGAATATTAAATAAATAAAAGCGGTAAATAGTATGCATTGTATTGTAATTTTATTATAACTGAACAACATATAGGTTGTTCTAATTCTTCAAAATAGTCAAATCTATGATGTTTAAAAAAACACGCTTCAGTCAAGTTCAACTTGTGTCAGTTTGTGCTAGTTTGTAGATATTACTTAATCTACAAAAGCCTGCGGCTGTGATTGTTTGAATAAGTTTATATTTTAAAAAAACATCCGCGTAATCAATATTTTTGTTGATGCCAATTTTCTAAATTTATCGCAGAGATTTTTTTCTAAAAACGTATTTTTTTTTCAATTCCGCTTGGATTTTATTTGGAATTACTCATATTATTAAGTATTTGGAGTTTTGGAAAAATTTTGCATAAGATCTAAGACGGTTGGTTTTCTTATATTTTGCTTCATTACTTGCTGGTAGATATAAGAATCGAATCCTCTGTGAAATAAAAATAAAATTTTCCACAAATGTAATTTATAATTTGTTTTCACGAGAGTTTTTACAAGTGAAATTGTGCTCGGAATCCGCTTTTTAAATCTGCTCTTAAAAATTTAAGAAGACACAAAGTTAATAATAGCAGTCGAGTCGCTGTTGTCTGGATATAAATTCAATCGTAGCTACCTGTGAAACATTCTAACATGACCAGAAAATTCAAAATTCGCGTGCGTCGCTAAAACATAAGAAAACTAGTTTATTTAAAAACTTACGTTATCTGCGAAGATGTTTGGCGAGTTTTTACATTTTGCAACTTGATGCTATGTAATGTCTTGTTTTCAATTCTGATGTAAAGAAATTAATTATGCTGAAAATGGGGTCAGAGTACAAAGCAGAGGTATTTTTGGTCGGTACACAAATCAAGTTTCATAATAAAAAAAATTATAATACAGTTTTATTTGTTTTTTTTTTTTACATAGTGAAACATGGACATGGTAAAATGATTATATTATCCTACGCCATTAAACACAAACACAGAAAAATATGTTGTATATTTACGAGAATTTTCGTAAATGCAAATAAAGGAGTGTGGAATGCACGTGAAGTCTGCTACTGAGAAAAATGTCTGTAATTGTGCGAATATTGCTGAATAATTTTACTGGTTCTTTCTCGTTATTTAACGCAATGATTTTCTAATAGCGAATCTCAAGCATCTTCGTCGTAAGATAAAGCATACTTATTTACACTTCCCTGACAACTCTCTGCTGGGAAATAGGCCATGCAAAAGCTTATACAAAGCCCAAGATTGCTACTGCTAAGTTCATACACTCTCAGTGTTCTTGATGTATTTGCTGTGGGAGTTTGAATGGGTTAATATATTCAGAATCGGTAGGAACCTTAGGATGGCTTGATGATTACACCATACACCTAGTGATTTGCACAAAATTACTGTTAGGTCTGTTACAGACATTAAACAGTGCTGATTCGACTTTCTAACACTTTCAAACGTAGTGTACTAATTGTGTGCATAACGCGCACTAAGATAATTTTCAGATTGTTCTGTGGGCTTTGAGGATCGATGGTCAATGATCTTTACTCGGGGAACCGATTTGTAAACAATGCTACTAGTGAAAGTTATAATTTGTTTACGGTACTTTATACAAATAACCCGAAACCAGTATTGTGTCGAATTAAGTACAGCGCCGTCATAAAATATTTAGTTTTCAGCACTTTGAACCGAAAGTTAAGGTGTGGTTAGAAGTGTTTAAACTACGCGATATATGCAAGCATCCAATATAGAATCGCAACTATGAATGTTCACACGCGAAAATTACCGAGTTAACACGAACATTTCAGAGGAAATAATTTTTTTTCCTACGCAACCCCAATCTAAGTGTTCATAGTATGTGTTATGTAGAGATGAGACCTAAGTGTGTCTCAGAGCTAGGCCCCATACGCAGGAATGAAACTCAATGCAAGGAGGCGTGCATCACGGCAAAGAAGGACTGGGTAGCCATGGCCGCGATTGTGCCATTACTATAGCAAATTCACTCTTACTTTCAACTTTTCTGAAACACTGCTAAAGATCTATTTTCAAACAATTTTTTGCCCCTTGCAAACAAAGTTTAACTGAATTATAAAATATTAAACCAAAGAAACAGCGCTCCGCATTCGTGGACACTCATTTCAGTAATATTTCGCATGAGAACTATTTCTTACTAGGCATTACCAAAACAAATATTTTCTCTCTTTTTAATTCATGTATATTACAAATTGAATAATATAGAATATAAGAAAAAGTTAAATTAAATAAAAAATAAGATACTGTTTTTAAAATGTATAGAAAGATGCATGATGTATTTAGAAAACAAGCAATCACTTCATAATGGGGTCATTCTCAAAGGTTTGATTAAAAAAGTGCGAATAAAACGCAAATGGACTATACCTCCCTGAGTGCACCTATAGTTAGCCTATACTTAAAAATTGGGGGGGGGGGGGAACCGGCATAGACATACCGTTGAAAGCCAATTGATAAAATATAAGTTCAAACATTTTTATGCATTTATAGAAACTGCTATAAGAGAAAGACGGACGGATGCATGCTCTTTATTAGTTGTAGGAGGGGATGAAAAAAATTGTAGAGAAAGGGAGTGGACGTCTTTCTACTGGTTCGGCGCTCGGTTAACCAGTGCCATGCCTACGCATCATTCTAGTGTGGGATGTGGCGCAATTAGGCCTCTCCATTTTTTTTCACAGAGAGAAGGAAATAATGTGTGAACCTAAAATTGACTGGTGTAAAGTGATAATTTTTTTCTTACCAATTTAAAACTAAAAATAGAGTGGAAAATCCTATGTATGGGAGGGAGTTAAGTGAGTCTCAGGGCACAGCTACATAAGTCTAGACACGCAGGAAATACATTATCTCCGCGACACATGCATCGATCTGACATTACCAGCATTGGACAAACACGGCAGCGATTGGCGCCATGGTTACCTCCCATGCCAAACGTATAGCCTGAACAAAAAAGAGAGAGATTAAACTTGCTTCGAAACTATATATGCCCTTGGACAAAAAAGAATTGCAAATTTGCATGAGATTTATGATGTACAAACAAGTTTTCTACTGAGACATAATAGGAATTGAAAAACTTAATTAAAAGAGGGTTTGAAAAAATTGAAGAGAAATATTGGAAATTTGAGCTCCGGGGAAGTGTGGTGCGGGAGGGAGGGAGATCGTTCTTATTTTAAGACAGGTGTGATTATTTTTATTTTTTGCCAGAGGAGGGGGTCATGTACCACTCCCCTGGTGCAGGAGAAAATGTACAACTTAATATGCCCCATGTAGAGTCCCCAGTAAACACATGAAACCAAGAATCGTGCAGAGAGAAAGAAGGAAATTGGTGAAAGCCTGGAGACGCACAGCCTGCCACGGGCGTACGTGTATAGCGCCTGGCGGATGTGACGTCAGCATAGAGCCAGTGGGCTTACCCGGGAGCGTCGCCGTCGTGGAAGAGGTCTGGATGATGGTGGCCGGCGTTGAGGCCGATGAGGCCGAAGAAGAAGCTGGCTACCAGCAGGATCCAGGACCACATCAAGAGAGCCTGAGTGAGGCCAGCTCCCGCCAGGATCATCAGGGCTGGAATCAACACGGCGAACAGGTCCTGCACTGCGAACATCTTCTCCACGCCCGACAGTGCTAGGTACATCCTGTGGGCACAACATTACGATGTTGATGGATTCACATTCTTGAAACACAAATCTCTCATAAAACACACTCTAATTTTTTTTTTACTTTAGCAAAAAAAATCCTTGGAAAACCAGTTGCCGAGAAAATCCTATGTAAAACTACAAAGAGTTTTATTGTAAATTCTGAAAATATGTATTTGTAATATTACAAATAATAACCATGTATTACAATTGACATTAATGAGAACAGTATATAGAATTTTTTTTCTTCTAGAAAACGAACGTTGTAAATTAACAACAGAGAATAACTAAAAAATTGTTTCTGAATGTAATTTACGAAAAAAAATTATACACCTTGCCAGCACGGGGAATAGAACCCACATTCCTTCATTCCTAACCGGCAGCTTTAGCCACAATTACCAGCTTGTCTTACATACTGAATGTATATTTCTGATTCGAAAAATGCAAGTAACTACAACAAATTAATAAAAGTTTTTTGGTTAAGAAGAACAGGTACACTTATTACATTTAAGAGATCTGTTGTTGAGTTAAGAGATTGGGACGGCTCTTAACGAGGTATTGAGAGCTGATTTAAGAGTTCTGTATAGCTAGGGAACAATTGATAGTTAATGAATAATACGGTCACGTTTCATTATGATTATTTAAGTTGTTTAAAGTGCTTGTTATTCAAATTTGCAATACATTTCTTTTTGCACGCAGCTACATTTTATATTACACATTGTTTTTACACAAACAGCTATGTACGGTTTTACGTTGTTGGGTGCCCGCAATTTTTCTGAAGCTCGTGGAAACGAGTCAGTATAATACAAACATTTTCTGAGGTATATTACAAGCTCGGCCACTGTAGTTTAACAAACCAGTAGTTTTAAAAGAGATATTTTGTGTTATTACAAGAATTTATACAAATACAAATAATTAGTCAGCAAAATTACAAATTTCTTTTACAGTGCACATAAAACACTGAAAAATATCTTAAATTTTAATCTGCTCATCACAGCGTCGTACCACAATTGCTGGTTAGCAGAACTGACATCTCAACTACAGAACATTCTTATTTCTGTAGAACGCTCTGAAAGAATATTAAGGTGATGGTTCACTAATAGAACACATTACTAGGAATGTACAGAGTAAGTGTTGTAATTTTGGTTACAAGCGAAACAATATTGACGTGTTAGCCGAATCATGAGCTACTGAGTCAGATGATGAAATGGGTCCTCCAACATCGCCTCGAGTATTCAAAGAACTATGAAGTTTAGCGCGTTGCCAACGCAAATTTTACGGTTATCTAATAAAAACTTCTGTTTTCAACGGTGGTCAAAACCTAGGTAATTTTCATTACGGGAGAATTCTTGCGCTCACAGCGCTAACATCTTGACGACTGAACTACTGATCAAAATACGACGAATTAAGGAGAAGCCAAAATTTTTCCATAGATGAAGTATTGTTATTCTAAGCATGCTGTAACGAGAGTACTTCAATATGCTTGTACCGCAGACATTATTTGTTGTGTTTTGTATGTCTACGACAAACGCTAAAAGATTCTTCTACTAGGCTATTGAAATAATAAAGGGTTCAAGTGATTTTACTGGATGGGACAATTTGTAATATACATATATACATATTATTCACACACACACACACACACACACACACACATATATATATATATATATATAGAGCGGAAAAAATGTGCATTAAAAATTAATTTCTATTTCTTTCTGGATTTGCAATATTTTAGAATTCTTGCACATTCCTTTCGTTTTTCAAGAGATTAGAAAGTTTCAAACAAATAAATTATATTTGTTCAATGTCCAAAATACCGAATACTATAAGAAAATATTTTTAAGACTTTTCATAAGGAAAATTACATAAGTTCATGCCTCATGTAAGGTCTCCACTGATAGCAAGAATAGGGTGCAGCTAAGGAGACCTGGCTACCATAATCGAGAGACGAACATGTCGTTTCCGTCCATCCTGGATATAATTGATTAATGCAACGAGATTGGGTTGAACCAGTGACGGAGAATATAAACCACACCACGGCAATGTATGCCCAGATCCTCAAGAGGGCATTCTCATCCTAATAGTTGCTGAGATGCCAGAACCTGACACCAAAATAAAAAAAATTGGAGTGTGAGTATATTGCGGACAGGGCCGTTTGTTTTACGTGAATACGTCTACGTTGACGCGCTCTTACGCCTTGATGTTTTTTTTTTACGTTCCCGGCACCGATTTACTCAATCATATGGGTAGTATGGGTATCACTAAATTGCCTTTGAAATGCTCTTTCCAACCATATACGATTTCTGTATTTCGACTTGGCTTTTTAACGAGTATAGGCCGACATTGTGTTAAGTTTTCTTAATTGTTTACATTAAACGCATACAATTTAACCGTAACCACGCCACACAAAAGTTTTTATACACGCGATCGATTGATCTGTCGATTGAAACTCAAAATAGCGTCTTGCTTCTCCTAGTCAAAAGTTATACTACTAGGAAGTTATGAGACGCGGCGAAACGAACTCAAAATTATGGCACATTTCCCCTCACTTTCCCCCCCCCCCCCGGGTAAACGTGATGCTTCACAGTCCTCACTCAACGTAACATACTCTTTGGTCCTTTGGCAATCGAATGATGTAATTTAATTTTGATTGTAGACAATAGATTCAGAGCTACAATGCCAAACTGTCTCCCCGATTTTGTTATCATCAGATTTTTTGGATTGCCTCCCACTGTGGTTTCAAATTTAAAGACGTATTCACGTCAGAGCTAAAAACCTCAGCGGTGAAAGCTAGCGACTTACCGGTCAATAACTATGTTTTCCTTTACACGGAAAAAGCAAAAGGGAAAAAAATTCTCTCACAGCTGAACCTCAGCTCAGTGTGAAGGCAATGTAGCAGGAAAACCGAAGGACAATAAATGGGTATTAAACATATGTCAAAGGATTCTGCAGTGAACACTAAATTATATCTCAACGATTAAGCTGTGAGTGGTTACTATGCACGAGCACTATTTTTTGGAATTGCTCAAAATCGACTTAGCAATTTTTACCGGACAACTTTCGTTTTCAAAAAAGGAAGTTGACACGGCAACGAGGTAAATTTATTCCATTGTTACGCAAATATCATGTCTCAAGAAAATTCTAATAGAAATGACATTCCCGTTCTTAATGAGGAACAGTTTAAAGAATCTGTACAAACATACAGCTGAAGAGGATTGCTTCTTTAGTACCTCAACATTCTAACATTATAACGCTCCCTCCTACGGCATTTATGCACTAAGAGAAAATTGAACAAAATATCTGTTTCTATAGGGCCAAATATATATTTAGTTGCCCTAACAAAATGTATTGCTGAGCCGACAAAATTTGAAAAGCAACAAAATAACTTTTATGCTTTAAACAAAATATATGCTGTTTGAATAAACAAAATCTTTGTGTTGTGCCAAAAAAATTAGACTGTCCCTAAATATTTTGTTGAATCAACTGTATGTATTTGTTTGGCCACTCATTTGACTGCCTTCATTCGAAAATATAGCTGGAGAGTTTGTATTTTTGCAACAATTAGGATAGTAACCTTGTTTGTTAGTGTATCTATTGATGTTTAACAATCGTACAAAAACATTAATAAAACAATGCAACAAGAAACTGAAAAGTAAAGCTGTAAAACTTGAAATATTTGTTTCCACACATTGCCAAAAATTTGCATATATCTATTTAAAATCCTTCCGGTGTCCTCAGTTGTCACATTGGCTGAGTTCACTAAGGCGTAACGCTCGGACGCAGGTGATCTAGGTTCGAAACTAGGTCGAACTTGTACAATGTTTTATATCGACCCAAACTGTTCAATGTACGTGTAGCTGAACAAATATTGAGTTACACCAACAAAATCTTACAGTTTAGGGCAACCAAATGAAAGCAACAAAATAATTTGGTTTCAGCAAAAGAATATTTAAGTGCCCCTATAAAAAAATTTTGTTGCACCAAATAAATCTCGTTTGATTAAAGAAAACATTTTTCTTTGTGCAAGCTAATATAAACAATAAACCCTAGTATACGCTATTCGCGATAAAATAAGCACTTTTTGAAGTCCTTTGTTTGTAATAACTGTCAATAAATAAACGTTATTAGAGCCTTGGATGTTAAATTTCTAGTGTAGTGAAATATGTGCACTGTGTTTAATACTTGCGGAGCAATATTTATTTAAAAACTTGGTGGAAGGGTAAAGTGTGGATGATAGGAAAAAAGTAACTAGGGCCTCAAAAGTGCTCACTTTTCCGTGAACCACCTATAGCAAAATGCTCGAAAAATTCATCTAGTAATATTTTAAATCTATTTTGATTTTAGGCATAACATCGCCGAAACTCCGCAGCTTAACGTACCTGCTTGGATAACAATTTGCATATCATGAAGGCGAACAGAATTGGCGCGATCGTCTACACACCACAACACGTTTCCATCGTTTCTAAAAAATGATCCAGTTTGCCTTCGTGGTATGCAAATTGTACAGCTCGCATGTACTGTACGTGTAGCTGCGGACTCCTGGTGTTGTTTTGCGTAATTTCTATATATTTTTGAAATTACAGAGTACCTCTCTGAACATTTCGCTACTAGGATTTAGGTATTGTTTATATTAGCCCATAAATGACGTAGTTAAAATTTATACACGTAGTTTAAAAACACCAGGTTTACCTGTTGCTGCCCCCTCCCCTTCCCTTAAAAATGTTTACGTGAATACGTCTTTCAATTTGCAACCATAGTGGGAGGCAATCCAGAAAAGCCGATGATAACAAAATCGGGGGTACAATTTTTCATTGCAGCTCCGAATCTATAGTCTAAATTCTAAATTAAATTACACCATTCCATTGCCAAAGGATCAAAGAATATGTTACTTTGAGTGAGGACTGCAAATCAAGAAGAGGGGGGATGTAATTTTGAGTTTTTTTCGCCACGTCTCATTATTTCCGCGTAGTATAAATGTTGACCAGGAGAAGCTGTGACACTCGTTTGAGTTTCAGTCTACAGCTCTCGTCAAGATCCATCGATTGCGTGTATAAATAAATTTGTGTGGCATGGTTATGGTGAAACTGTATGAGTTTAATTATAAATAATTAAGAAAACTTAACACAATTTCGGCTTATACTTGTCAAAAAGCCAAGTCGAAATACAGAAATATACGGTTGAAAAGGGCATCTCAAAAGCAATCCAGTGATATCCATAAAACGCCATGTGATCGAGTGAGGCGGTGCCGGGAACGTAAAAAAAAAAATCAAGGTTTCCGAGCGCGTCAACACAGACGTATTCACGTAAAACAAACGGCTGTGTCCCCAACACAGCCAAACCCTTTTCTTTTTCCTTTTCCCTTGAACCTCCCTAAATTCAGCAAAGTAAACGAAAAACGCTTGCTCATCTCTCTCTCCGGTATTTGGGTAGTGGTACACCTCATTATAGTAATAAAGCGAAGTAATGAACATATTGAGGAGCCTTGTCTTTATCGTGTATGTGCAGTGGATGATCGAAGCTATGAGCATCAGCTCACCTGACCAGCAGCTGCGAGTGCAACATTAAGCTGTAGATGATTGGGCTGTAGATCCAGGACACGTAGCGGGTGAACATGCTCTTGGAAGTGAACGGCAGCCACTGGAGGAACGGCTCGAAGAATGTTATCTCGAGGTCGAGCAGCGAGTTGGTGTAGATGTGGTGACTCAGGCAATGGCTCACTCTCCAGTCCCTGGCGACACGAACAACATGTTATCAATATTGATTATGGGGTCGTGGTGGGTTAGTGGTCATACAACTCGCCTACCAACAAGGCGAACCTGGTTCGATACCCGGCGGGGTCGCATGTGGGAGTAGTGCCGGACGATTCCGCTGGTCGGCGGGTTTTCTCGGGGATCTCCCGTTTCCCCCCGCCCCCGCATTCCAGCGCCACTCCATACTTACCTCACTTCAACTTTGTCGGCTTTCAAGACCTCGATGTTGAGAGCCGCCTAAAGATCTTCATTCACTCGACATTGCTTATTAGCTTACTTTCATCTGCACTTGTAAGAGAGTAAATTTGATTACGTAAGGACTGCTAAAGAATTTGGCAAAATGAACATGTCTTAAAATAAAATATTTATATTTCCATAATTTATAAAAAAAAATTAAAGCAAACAGTTTTTGCCCACATAAAACACATTAGTTCACACAGTCTACCATATAAATACAAAAAAATACCGCTACCCTCCTGATTCGCTAGGCTGCACTCCGATTGTTATCAGAATGACATGATTTTCTTGGATATATTATATTTTGTTTTCGACATTCAAGATCATATTTGATATCAAAATAATCGGCTTCTAACTGTTCACATAGATGAATCGAATGGATGTCATTTAATTTATAAAATATCACTGCTGTGTCTTCAAGATAAACTTCGGCTGAAACAAAAATTTCAAAATTGTACGAATTCAGAGTTTAAGTTAAAACATTTGTGCTTATGCGAAAAAGAGCGCACGATGAATATTGTTTCGGA
Organism: Dryococelus australis; assembly: GCA_029891345.1. Taxonomy (NCBI): domain Eukaryota; kingdom Metazoa; phylum Arthropoda; class Insecta; order Phasmatodea; family Phasmatidae; genus Dryococelus; species Dryococelus australis. Next base: position 216,370,387 of record CM056995.1, read on the forward strand.
AATGATTAGGTACTTTCATAAATTTTGTATTAATATTGCACAATAAAATAATATATTCTTAAAATTTTTATAAATAACAATTTTGCTCCTGAACAACTGTTAAGATGTTCGTCACCAACCCGTTTTTTATTTTTGTGAGAAATACACGTTTAGTCATTACTTGTAAGTAAACTCTCTTCGCATGAAATAATTTTAGATCGCAATGATTTTGCATCATGACATGATAAAATAACAATTTTGGTGTTTGCAGTCTATACGGATAAAATACAAAACAACATTTACAGGGAATTTATTAGGGGTTAATGTGGTCGTGTCGTAATTAATTTAACGGTATGATTAGCAAGTTTATTTCTCAAAAATACAATAGAAACTACAAAAATTTTTTTTTTAAAAATGCCAAATTATTTTATATTATTATTTTAAAGTTTACTTGGAGTAACTAATGGTTTCTGACTTTAACGTGAATCATCTCATTTCGGTACATGAGTTAGTTTTGTTTATTTGTAAATCCCAAAACTTTTGAAGTGTGTTTTTGACATGGCATTATAGAAAAATCTGAGATATAACCTTTTTTCTTTTTTGTGCGATGGAACAGTATTTGTAATTAACATCAACAAGTTGTTGCTTGATTTTCGAAATCCATTTATCAAAAAATTTTCACATATATGGCAAGGAAAATTAGGAATGACCTGCCGGGAGATTTGAAAAACCACCTCGCTAGACACGTTCTGGGGTGAAGCATAAGTCCTTTCGTGTTCAGAGCCAGTTTAAGTACTGCTATCGTACGTAAGTTTTACTTTTGTCAACATATACTGGGATTAAAAATAAAGTTAAATTTTAATTTAAATTAAATATTATTTAAAAAGATAAGTTACATTAATAGTCAATTAATATATAAAGTTAAAATTAAAGTCATATTATAGTTTCCACCCTACGTATAATGTGTAGTAGGACTACTTATATTATAAAAAATATTGTAAATCATATACTAAGTTGTAAAAAGAACCTATTGTAAACCAGCCTTGGGCTGAATTTGGTCTCGAATAAATAATAAACACAAAGTAACGCATGTCACGTGAACAGTGCCATTTAGAGAGACCGAATGGGCACGGTCCCTTTGAGCATGCAGATTTTGAGGCGATAGGGAGGGGGGAGTGGTGTCACACCTGGAGGACATAAAGCTTAGGTGGAAGTAGTGCATGCGGAAGTTGTCACTCTGGTGGTAGAAGTTGTGTGAGGCGATGGCGGTGAGCGTGAGAAGCAGCCCGGAGAGGATGCCCAGGCCAAAGCAGCAGCTGGTGGCCGCGAGGCCCGCTGTCAGTAGCGTGGCAGCCAGTAGCATGTCGGTGAACAGCTTGGACTCAGCTGTGAGGCCCGAGTAGTCCTTTCCGAGCTTCTCGCGCACTCGCTTCTTCAGCGTGCGGTAGAAGCCGTCCTCCTGCGGGACACAAGCCATCTCTCCTCACCACCACCCTGTCCTGTTACACCCTACCTCATCTCACCATCCACCGCCTTGCCCTACCCCGCATCACACCTAAGGTGACCAGACGTCCCGATTTTTTCGGGACAGTCCCGATTTTCGAGGTCGTGTCCCGAAATTTTTAGAGGGTCATTCGGAAGGCCGTTTGTCCCGAATATTAGGACCTGACAGTGTTAACTCGTGGTGTGGGAGTTTTGTGTGGATTTGGGCCAGACAAAACTCGATTAACTATTGACACTCTAAGATCCATTTCAAATACGAAGGTTAACTTCAACAAGACTTCGCCAGACTTTAACCAAATGTTGTTTTCCAAGAGAGGCATGTTGAAAAAAATTTAATCATATGCAAAATATGACGAGGTAAAATAGTTATTGTAACTAATTTTTTGATAAAAGTAAAATAACAAAGCGTGCCATTGTTTTTATTTAGTGTCTTAAATCAAAAAATTATACGTCTTATTTATGAAAAATAATTTGTAAGAACACCGGAATTTTTAACAAAACACCCCCTGTAAACAGTCCATTCCTACACTCCCCCCCCCCCACTCTCACACACCCACCACTTCTCTGCCCTTCCACTACCAAACATTTATGAGAACCAGCGTACGATTGAGTAAAGAAAAATATGTCACTTAATCTCCCTACTCCAGCTCACTATGCCTTCTCACACTACACGTTAGCTCCATCCCATCTCACCCAAGGAGGATGTATATAATAACTGGAGAGGCCATGGCTAGGGTGGGGGTGAAACCAGCCGGAGGCGAACAGGGGATGAAAACGGAAGGGACGAGAGAGTATTTCAAGGGGAACACAGACTTGAGAAGCGTATGTCTGGTGTGTTACAATGGTCATTTATTGTAGTGCGTACAGCTGTACAGATCGTAGAGATTCGAAACCAGATTTGGAGAGGTTGCAAGTCAAAGAAGGCCTGAAAATGGGAACGCAATTAACTAAAGCTCACATTCAGTGGTAAACGCAAAATTTAAAGTTCGGCTAGCAGCACAAGTGCTAAGTTCATGCGTTGCAGATGCTCTTAAAACATGCGAAGCAAATTAGGACTTCCGGAGTTTCAAGGTGCATTAGACACGGTTAAGTTCATTAGGGTATTTGACAGATTGTTTGAAACTCTTAATTCATCCAGTCCCATTTGCAGAAACCTATAGAGTGGCTCTGAAGGAAACCAATAAAACTTTCTGGCTCAACTTCTTAAATGAAGCAAAGGCGTCGAGTTTAGGACTTCATGGCTCTGAGCGTGAAGGCATTCTAAAGTCACTACGTAAAACTGAGTTTCTTGGTTTCCTTGTTTGTATATAGAGTGTCATCAGAATGTTTGATATATTAGATGTAGAAAAAAATATTCTTAGCTATATCCTGGCAAACAAGTTGAGCCAAGATCACATTGCAATGTTTTTTGGCTGTATCCGAAGACAGTTTGGTTCAAACAATAATCATTCTGCTATGCCATTTAAGACAGCATACAAAAAAGTTTAGTTAAAAATCAAGTGCGGTTCTCAGAAAAGGGCAACATTTCTATAAATTCTGGCATAACAATATTGCATATGTCAACTCTCCCATCAACAAACAAACCTTGAGGTATAGAACGTACACAACCTAGTAAAGAAAGCGACATGAATCTTCCAGCGGATTTCTCAAGTCTAAGTTTGTATGTTGAAACTATTATTCCATACCTAGGTGGATTTGTGGTGTTTAAATTATCAAAAAAATTGGACTGTGACGTTTGTGCCAATGTTCTGTTTGCCAACGACGAACACTATTTACTTATTCAGACAAAAACTAAAGGTTCCTTGATATCGCCCTCAAAAGATGATGTAGAAATATTTACTATAACAATGGCCTATTTTAGATGTGCACAGACAAAAAACAGTAAAAATTTATATGCACATATAAGTGCTCAAACATTATCATCTGCAGCAAAAAACTGCTAGCGGAAGAAGTAGTTTTTATAATCTTGACCAGCACAGCAGGAATTTCAATATATTCTCATGACACGTCCATGACTTAGTAAAATGTATTATCAAGTCTTATTTTGATCTTAGACGCCATCACGCGACAAAAGAACGCAATCACGTACTGACAGGGGAAAAGGTACGCTCAGTTTTAAGCAGAATTGTCATTTTAAAAAATCAGTGAAGAGTTTATTGTATTGAGGGCTCGGTACAAAACTTACATCATAATAAAACTTTCTAGATATGGGACTCATATCCAGCTAACAAAATTATATGGTTGTAAACAATGCTAACATTGAAATTCCCTGAACACCTTGTACTAATATGTTTTGGAAAATTATTAATATTGAAAATGTCTGTTTATGTACAGCATTTTTTTAACATGTGTAATGTTTTACGAATTTTCACAATACTTTATAACTGTATGCACATATGTATGAAGGTATATATGGACACAATCTAATTCCCGATAATATATATTACTAGACTATTTGAAATTTGTGCAATTTGTGTTCATACGTATATTCTTCTGTTGCCTGTGGAAACCCATAACAATAACATTTTTAGATTACTGACAATTACACAAAATATAAGATTATTAAGTGTGTATGTCAATGACTGCAGTATTTTTGTGGCTATGCGGTGTCAACAAGTGTCTAACAATTTTGTGATTACTTAGAGTATTGGGAAATGTAAACTACTTAAGTATATGACGTTGTAAAATGCAGCTAAATATTGTTTTAGACGCGACTTTCCCCAACTATCTTTACAAACAAAAAAGTTTCCACAATGCTACTATTTCCTCTGCGCATTGGCAGAAATTATCAGCAACACGAAATTGTATAATAATTTTTATATAAAAATATTCAAAGTTCCAGAAAAATAATTACATCATCTTCGGCAGAAAGGTTTGACAATATTCCAGAAAAAGTTTCAAAACATTCGGGTCAATAGTTTTGAGTGGTAGCAGGTATAATTTAAAAAGATGTTTCGTCATCACAAGGCGAAGTATGGTCATTTTCACTTTCGTCCAGCGTGGGAATCGGGGAGTAAACGCCGATAACCGCCTTAATCTCGCTTTGCAGCCTGCCTTATACCAGGTCCTCTCCAGATGTGTATATATATATACATCCTCAATAATTCATCCTAACCCGTCTCTGCTTACCCCGTCACGCCCGACCCTCGCTCCACCTAAATCATCTCGCCCTACAGCATCTCTTCCTAAATCGTCTCGCCCGACCCTTCCACCGCCTACATTATCTCACCCTACCCCATCTCTTCCACCTCGTCTCACCTTACCATGCCTCCACCAACATCATTTCGCTCTACCCATCTCTTCCTAACTCGTCTCAGCAGACCATTCCTCCACCAATATAATCTCGCCCTACCCAATCTCTTCATACCACGTCTTGCGTTACCCTGCCTCCACCTACATAATCTCGCCATACCCCATCTCTTCTTACCTCGTCTCGCCTAACCCTGCTTCCACCTATATCATCTAGTCCTTCATATTTCTTCCTACCTTGCCTCAAGATAACCTGCCTCCACATACATCATCTCGCAATACACCATCTCTTCCTACCACGTCTCGCCTTACCCTGCTTGCACCTTTATTGACTTGCCCTACCCCATCTATTCCTACTTCGCCTCGCATTACATTGACTCCGCCTACATCATCTCGCCCTAACCCATCTCTTCCTAAATCGCTTCGCCTTACTCTGCCTCCACCTACATCATCTCGCCCTACCCTATATCTTCCTACCTTGTCTCGCCTGACCCTGCTTCCATATACATCATCTCGCCCTATCCCAACACTTCCTACCTCGTCTCGCCTTACCCTGACTCCACTTAAAACATCTCACCTTACCCTATCTCTTTTAGCCTCGTCTCTCCTTACCCTGCCTCCACATACATCTTCTTGCACTACCCCATCTCTTCCTAACTAGACTCGCCTTATACTGCCTCCCCCTTCGTCATCTCGCCCTACCACATATCTTACGAACTCGACTCGCCCGACCCCGCGTCCACCCCCTACTTTATCTCGCCCTACCCCATCTCTTCCGGCCTCGTCTCCACCTACATTATCTCATCCTACCACATCTCTGCCTAACTTGCCTCGCCTTACCATGCCTCTACCTACATCATCTCGCCTACCTCATCTCTTCCTACCTCGTCTCGCCCGACCCTGCCTCCACCAACTTCATCTCGCTCTACCCCAACTGTTCTTAACTCGCCTTGCCTTACTCTGTCGCCACCTACATCATCTCGACCTGCCCCATCACTCTTCCTAACTCGCCTCGCCCGACCCTGCATCTACTTGCATCACCTCGCCCTACCACATCTTTTCCTACCTCGTCTCGCCCGACCCTGCGTCAACCTACATAATCACGCCTTACCCCATCTCTCCTACCTCGTCTCAACTGACCCTGCATCCACCCACGTCATCTCACCCTACCTTCTCTTCCTTACTCACCTCGCCTTACCATGCCTCCACCTACATCATCTCGCCTTGCCCCATCACTTCCTACCTCGTATCTTCCTACCATGTATCGCCTTACCATGCCACCACCTATATTATCTCGCCCTACCCCATATCTTCCTAACTCGCCTCGCCCGACACTGCTTCCACCTACATCATCTCGGCCTACCCCATCACTTCCTATTTCGTCTTGCCTTACCCAACTTCCACCCACATCATCTCGCCCTTCCCCATATATTCCTAACATACCCGCCTTATCCTGCCTAAACCTTAATCATTTCGCCGTACCCCAATTTTTCTAATTCACCTCTCCTAACCCTGCCTCCACCTACATCATCTCACCCTACACCATCTCTTCATATCTCTCCCTGCCCGACCCTGCTTCCACCTACATTATCTCGCCCTACCCCATCACTTCCTACCTCGTCTCGACTTACCCTGCCTCCACCAACATCATCTCGCCGTACTCTATCACTTCCTACCTGGTCTAGCATTACCCTGCTTCCACCTACATCATCTCGCCCGACCCCATGTTTTCCTACCTCGTCTCGCCTTACCCTGCTTCCACCTACATCATCTTGTCCTACCACATTTCTGCCTAACTTGCCTCGCCTTACCATGCCTCCCCCTATATCATCTCGCTCTACCCCATCTCTTCCTACCTCGTCTCGCCATATCCTGCTTCCAACAAAATCATCTCGCCCTACCACATCTCTGCCTATCTTGCCTCGCTTTAACCTGACTCCACCTACATCATCTCGCCCTAAGCCATTTCTTCATAACTCGCCTCACCTTACCCTTCCTCAGCCTACATCATCTCGCCTTACCCCAACTGTTCTTAACTCGCCTTGCCTTAATCTGCCTCCTCCTACATCATCTTGCCCTACCCCATCTCTCTTACTAACTCGCTTGGTTCGACCCTGCGTCCACTTGCTTCAACTCGCCCTTCCTCATCTCATCCTACCTCGTCTCGCCCGACCCTGCGTCCACCTACATAATCTCGCCCTACCCCATCTCTTCATACCTCGTCTCACCTTACCATGCCACCACCTATATCATCCCATGCTACCCCATATCTTCCTATATCGCCTCCCCCGACCCTGCTTCCACCTTCATCATCTCGCCTTACAATATCTCTTACTAACTCGCCACGTCCTTCTCTGCTTCCACCTACATCATATCGCCCTACCCCATCTCATCCTACCTCGACTGGCCTTACCTTGCCTCCACCTACATCATCTCAGACTACACCAGCTCTTCCTAAATAGCCTCGCTCGACCTTGCGTCTACTCACATAATCTCACCCTACCCCATTTATTCCTACTTCGTCTCACCTTACCTTGCCTCCACCTACATAATCTCGCCCTACCCCATCTCTTCCTAGCTCGTCTCGCCTGACCCTTCTTCCACCTACATCATCTCCCCCTACCCCATCACTTCCTACCTCGTCTCGCCTTACCCTGCTTCCACCTACATCATCTCACCCTACCCCATTTCTTCCTAACTCGCCTCTCTCGAACCTGCCTCCACCTACATCATCTCGCCCAACCACATTTTGCAAAAAAAAAAAAAAAAAGAAATATTTCTTCAGTCAAGGCCGTCAATTATATTTATTATAATTATATTAAATAAATTATGTAATAACTTGGCATATACTACATTTACTACTCTACTGGGTGCATGCCACTTAGTGCGCCAGTTAAAATATATGCAGGTATAAGCTGTTCACGGTAAAATGAGAACTTTTGAAAGACCTGCTGTAGATCTACTTGTATCCAGATTGTATATTCCTCCCCCTATGTAAGATTAACATTGTCGTGGGCCCCACAACTTTTTTATGCATCGAAGTGCAAAAAATTAACAAATTTGTGAAATATTTACTTTTCTAATAATTCCACAGTTTCACTTGACCAACGCATCAATAAAGTGACGAGGCCCATAACAATGTTAATCTTACATAAGGTGGAGGAATACACAATGAGGATACAAGTATATCTGAAGCAGGTCTTTCAAAAGTGCTCATTTTACAGTGAACATCTTGTCATTCACCCCATTGCAATATTCATTCCAAATCCATGATGTCGAAAAAAAGTTTTAGGTAACTCTTTATAATAACATAAACTAGTCCTTTCGCTTTTTTTTCTTTTTATGTAACCAAATGTAAAAACCGGCAATATTTGTAACATATTCACTTTTCTAATATTTTCAGAGTTTCACTTGGCCGACGCATGAATAAAGTTATGAGGTCCATATCAATGTTAATTCTACATAAGGCGGAAGAATACACAAGGTGCATACAGTAGATCCTAAGCCGGGCTTTCAAAATATATCATTTAACTATGAACAGCCTATACAAAACATAAAGCACTGATTTCAACATTACACTAGGAATACAATATCAATTCTTGTGACATTTTTTATCAATTCGCTGCCAACTGAACTGGTATGCAGCACGCCAGTGTGTACTGTAGTACACATGTAGGTATCTGATAATTTTATTTAATGAGAGGACTAAGACAGCGAGATGAAATAATGCCCGGATGTTTAATATGATATTAGAAAAGACTACTGCACCTTTGAACATTATGAATGACGGAATATCGTTAAATGATCTTCTTAAAGAGCTAGGGTGTGAAGATGATCTGGATATAATAGGAGATCGCAAATAAGGACTCGATAATATGTACTAAAATATTAATGAAATAGGGCAAAGTGCAAGACTTATAGTTAATACTATAAATACAAAATTTATAAAGTTGGTGAAGAGGCAAGAACAGCAGAGCCCTTGTGTAAACATTGGTAGAACAGCTTTTGAAAGTGTAAAGGAATTTACATATTGACGGACAATTCTGAGTAAAGGCTGTTCACAAATAAGTGAGCACTTTTGAAATCAACCTTAGAAAAGAGTCACTGTCCCTGCCTGCATATATATTTAATAGGCGCACTGAGTGACATTCGCCCAGTAAAGTAGGTAACGATGGATGGAAAATAGTTCTGTATTTCAACGTCGAATAAAAAGTGTTAGGTGTCCATTTGTGATAACTTAAATTATTTTTTTGCTTTCTGATATTTTTATGGACCGGAGTGTAAAAATGATCAAATTTGTAAAATATTTACTTTTCTAATAATTTCACAGTTTCACCTGATCGACGCATGAATAAAGTGATGAGGCACATGGTAATCTTGATTTTACAGAAGGCGGAAGAGTACGTAACGTGCAGGGCTTCAAAAAATGCTCATTTTACTGTGAACAGCCTATAGTAGAAACGAATTTGGTAAATAAATCGATGTGATAATTAATAAAGGAAACAGAAGTGCTTGTGGAAGGCATTAAGAAATAAAAGGCATATTGAAAATTGAAACTTAGAATATATAATACTATTAAACGAACAATAACATGGATGTGAAGCGTGGACGTTGACACTGAAGTACCAGAGGAAACTATTCAGTTATGAGAATAGAATGTGAAATAAGATATGTGATCCACTTATAGATAGTTCAAGTGCTTAGTGGGGATGTGGGGTCTTAAGGGAAGTGAAAGAGAGAGTACAAAACGTATTTTCATTTTACCATTTGTGTTAGGTCACGTAAAATATAATGGGTAGGACATGTGACAGATAAGATCAGACTCGTGCCATAAAGAAAATTTATCATGTAATTCGAGTTGGAAGAAGCCCTCCTTGAAGATCAAGGCCACGGTGGAGGGATAATATAGTGAGATAGCTGTCAGAACTTGGAAGAAGCAGTGACTGGGAGAATATGGCTCAAGACCGGGAAAAATGGTGAGGCATTGTTGGGGAGGCCACAACATTGCAAATGTTGCTGGCCCATTGGAAGTAAGTAAGTAAACATATGTAGTTATAGGCAGTGAAATTTTTCAAAAATGTATTTTAAAAGTGCTCACTTTACCGCAAACAGCCTTAATCCCCAATTACGCAAATATCTTGTGATTCCAGCATATATGTCGCTAAAGCTCTGTCACCGCTTTACCTTGAAAGTGTAGGGAGAATTCCTCCTGGTGGATGCATCGCGAACGCGGAAGCTGCCCAATGTCTTCTCTGGAAGCTGAGAGATGTGGTAGGCCTCGAACGCTTCGGTAATGTCCGTCCCCTGTAAGTGCCACAGACATAACACTTATCTATATGCTGTTCACGGTAAAGTGAACACTTTGGAAATCAACCTTTGAAAAATGACACTGTCACTGTTTGCATATATTGCAGCGGTCGCACTGACTGCCAAGCACACAGTAAAGTTGGTAATTAAGGTGAGAAAGTAGTGTCATATCTTAACGTTGAATTAAAATTGCTAGGAGAGTAGCTGTGAATACTTAAATGATATATTTTGATTTCTGTTTTGAAATACACATAAATGTAAAAATTAGCGAATTCATTAAATATGTAATTTTATAATAATAATCACGCAATTTCACTTGACCGACACACGAATAAAGTGATGATGTCGAGGACCATGTTAACTGTACGTACATATAGTGGAAGGTTACAAGACGTGCAGGCAAGTAGATCATAAGCAGGGCTTTCAAAAGTGTTTATTTTGCCGTCAATAGCCTTTTATAGGCTGTTCACGGTAAATTAAGCACGTTGGAAAGCCCTGCTTAAGATCTACTTGTATACACGTCGTGTGTTCTTCCGCGTTATGTAAAATTAACATTGCTATTGGCCTTATCAGTTTATTCATGCGTCGATCAATTAAAACAGTGACACTATTAGAAAAGCAAATATTTTGTAAATCTGCTCACTTTTACACTTTGATGCACTAAAGATAACAGAAAGCGAGAGAAATAATTTAAGTTATCGCAAATGGTTACCTAACACTTTTTATTCGACGTTAATAAATAGAACTATTTTCCCCTCTATCAATACCAACTTCACTGGGCAAATGTCACTCATTGCGCCTGTTAAAATATATACAGGTAGGGGCAGTGACTTTTTTCTAAGGTTGATTTCGAAAGTGCTCACTTTATCGTGAACAGTCTTTACCGCCTTTCTCGTGACGGATGATCAATTATTCTGGCTCATGTCTGAAACACCAAATTACAATAAATAACTACCAACTGTATCATGATCACCCCAATTTAATTGTCAGTATACTTTGCACTTTTATTGCCACAGTTTATCTAAGTCCAACAACATTATGAGCGTACATGTAACATTATTTAATAGTACTACATGTAACAATTTTATTTGACTTGTAGGAAAATCAAACAAATATTTTCTTTTATTCGCTGGATCTTTGATTGTTTCATAAATAGGAACGCCTTCCCTGCGCTTTTTTGAAATTCTATGCCAGGTGTGGTCGAACTGCTCCAACCGCTGAAATACTAGGTAATACATTACGTACATGTACTTATATATACATATATTTCTCAACTACATAAAATCTCGCTCCCGGATTTTCACATGTGGGAATCGTGGCGGACGATGCCGCTGGTCGGTGGATTTTCCGGGGATCTCTTGTTTCTCCCACGGTTGCATTCCGGCTCAACTCCATACTTGCATCGTTTACCCCTCATCAGCTCTCAAGATCTTGAAGTTAAGAACCGCCAAAATCTCATCACGAAACTCAACCACTTGAGGGCTATAATGGACGTAATTGACATGTATAATAATTTCAGTGTTGAATATCTAACAGATGATTGTGGAACTATACTAACTCGTGTAAATATTATTGCTGCCATGTATTCAATGAGTCTTTTCATACGTCAATTGAGATACGCTGTGTAAATGAAAGAAACATCAATATTTTTATAACACGCGAATTACTACGCTCATGAGTACAAAATCAGAATGATACAATTTCAATGGCCATCAATTTAACAATTAAAATTTTTACAAAACTTATTTTTATAAGTTGTAATTGTAACAAATGTAGTGCCCTAGTTTGTGTTAAGAATGACAAATCTACGAGAAGAGTGGTTTTTTCAAGATGATTTTAGGAAATGCTTAGTTAACCAATATATCGACAGTCTGTGTTAAGAATGACAAATCTACGAGAAGAGTGGTTTTTTCAACGATGATTTTAGGAAATGCTTAGTTAACCAATATATCGACAGTCTGTTAAACTAAATTAGGTTAAAATATTAGAAAAATGCACATGGGTCATTAAATTAGTAATTAGTTGCAGTTTTCCTATTGACAACCCACCTACATTAAAGCAGAATGTTGATTAATGTTACGTGCGTGTGTGTGTATTTATATATAATTTCCTGCCTATATAATATGCAGCATGTATAGGAGACATGTGTACAAACTCGGACACGTGATTGATGATAGGAAAAGAGGAAGATTGATATAGGAAACCAATGGTATATTTTAAATACTAAGGGCTGTAGCAGCCCCTAAAGGCAGTGTGCGACAAGTACATTACAAAGGATAGTAGGCGAACACTTGCTTTAGAAGGTCACAAATTGGTGTACGGAGAAAGTAAACCAAGATCTTGGATACACGTTCGGTATGGTCCGACGTGCACACGCCCACCGTATAAATAATAGGGGTTGGCACCCTTTGATTGCACGCAACACATACACCGTGATGTTATATTGATTGTGGATAGCATGGGATGTAACATGACGACGTAAGTAGCAAATAAGCCCCCGTGATGCCACTCTCTACGACCCACCGTTCCAGGTGAAATAGCAATCGAGGGGTACAGTGATAGCAATAGCATGGCCTTGTGAGTAGGCAACTCTTCCCTCGCCCGGATGAATTCAGCGGGGAGTCCCCGCCGAATACGTGAACAGTGTGTGTGGGCACGTAACAGCAAGGTCTTGAGAGCCGATGAGCGGGATTGAGGTGAGTATGGAGCTGCGCCGGTATAAAAGGGTGGGGCAAACGGGAGAACCCCGAGAAATCCCGCCGACCAGCAGCATCGGCGGTACGATGCCTACATGTGAACATCCGGGGGTGACCAGGCCGGGAATTGAACCCAGTTCGCCTAGGTAGGAAGTGAGCAGGCTAACCGCCCGCCGAATGAGTATAGCCAGGAACCCACACGCAAACAACAGAATGGCATTAGGATATGTGCTACACCAAAGTGTCATAGATGTGTAGGTGGCAGACTGTGCAGCGCAGGGTCGAAACGAAGACAACAGAATGTTGGTTACACTGGCTAACTGCGACTGTAGTCGTGAAAAACACTTGTGTGGTACGTTTAGTAATGATGTGGAATGTACAATGCAGTCGGTGCTGCGAGTAGTGATAGGGACGCAATGCGCCCAGTAGCGTGCCTATGCACTAACGTATGTAAACGCATGTAAATTCCGTGACGTAATAATGTGTCATCGGTACGGAAGGTACTGTCAGCACAATATACCACACAAAGCTATCATTCCGGATTATGCAGATGTCGTATCACAATAAAGGTCACAACACGTGTTCGAAATGTGCCCCGCCATGACAATGCAGTAGTTCATATGGAGTATTAGATACTGGCTGTCGTGTTGAAACACTCCTGGCGTGTCTCGTACTTTACCGCAGGTAGGTATCACCCTCGCGAACAGATCCTCTTCAAATGCCACGGGTGTCTTGTACACACACGCCTTAAGAAATCCCCACAGCCAGGAGTCTAATGGTGTAAGGTCCAGGGAGCGTGGTGGGCAAGCACAGGGCCCACCCCGTCCCATCCAGTGAGCGGGATATGCTGTGTTCAGATGGTCATGTACAATCCTGGTGAAATGAAGCAGTGCATCATCGTGTTGCAGCCACATACGTTCTCTGATAGCGAGCGGAACATCCTCCACTAACTGCGGCAATCGGAACTACAGTAAATTATAATAATGAAACCCAGCTACACGACTCGGCAGCAAGAATCGGTCAATAACAATGTCCTCCACTATGCTGGTACAAATGTTGTTACGTACAAACGAATTTAGATATATACTTGATTATAAATACAAGAAGTATTATATTGTTTTGTTGTTGAGAAAAGGTTGATATTTACAAATTATGTATGCAATATTTTTATTATGCACTTATCATGTTATGTTTTATCTATTTGAAACCAGTAAAGAGATCAGTTGTCACTTCGACACATCTACTCTTATTTCTGGAAGTAATGATGCCCTTGCTTTAAATAATGAGTTGTTAAATCTTTAATAACATTTTATTTTATTTGTGTTAGAAATAAGTTACATATGTTTTGCTAAGAACTGACTATACCTCCTAGAGTGGTGTAAAATCAATCTTGAAACTAGCCGAGCTGGCCCAGTGTTCGGCCTTCTTTGTATGATACTAACCCTGGTAACCTCGCACTTACCACATAACCGATTCACTGTGTTGTCGTTTGCTGTGTGCACATAGCGGTGATTTGAGGTATGTATCGTGTGAGGGGTTTTACCATTTAGTGTCTGACTCCTGAGTCTCCCGTGTCCTGCATCAGTGACGAGTAACAGTTATTTCATTCAAAAAGACATCACAATGTTTCCGGCTTTCCAGTGAAAAATTTTAATTCCAAAAGATGCGAGCAGAGCTTATCTTTGTACTTTGATACTATTCCTGTTTCAATACTTAAATTCGTAAGCTTAAGTCCGGTATTACATATCTTATATTATTGTATGTATTTCTTGACTGCCACTTATATAAATCTGTTAACTCAAACTTGGACTTTCCGCCTCGACTTCAACGCTTTCTTTCCTAAACTTTTCTCGTTTCACGCTCAAGTAAATATGTTTATTTCTTGTCTACTTCTTAAGTCTGACTTGCATGTTACTTGCTTCGGCCATGACCCAGTGTTACCTCACTGATAGTAAACATTTTCCACTCGACAATTCTGAGAACAGTGTCTGTATTTACGCAATCACTCGCATCGTTTAGGCGGTACAGGCTAGCTGCGATATAGATTAGAGATTGGTTGTTTATTAATTTTTAGAAACACACTGAATTATAAACAGGAGAAGGTCAAAACAGTTTTTCCCCTGTACGTTGTAACTCAAATTCTTAATGTAATTTCTTAGAATTTCCAGGTTTTTAAGCGTCGAGAAGTATAGAATTATTTGTTAACCAAAACAATTTAGACTTACACAAAATAACTATTTTAAAAATTGTAGCAAAAATACGATATTAGTTAGCAGGCGACGCTCTGAAAATCATAAAGTTCTATTAAGTAATTCAAAGCCTGTTCTTGACTTTAAATGTCAGGAATTCACGCACAGAAGAATTTTCTAGAGCTCTTAAAAGGTACGAGAAAACGTTGTTATAGATTTAATTAAATTCCGTATAGGTAAAACTGAAAGTAGAGAAAGAGTCACAGAGTACTTCAGGAAACAGATGTGGAACAGCCGTTTGCTAACGAACTCCAGGTGCACGCACACACCCACACACACACACACACACACACACGGAGGGTCACGGTGGTTGAGCGTTGAACGGCTAGCCTGCCCACCTCCCACAAAGGTGATTCGGGATCATTCCCCGGCCGGGTCACTCCGGATTTTCGCATGTAGGAACGATGTGGTCGGTGGGTTTTTTCTGGGTTCTTCCGCCCCCCCCCCCTTTTCATTCCAGCGCTGCTCTATACTCACCTCAATCACCATATTCGGCTCTCAATATCTCGATGTTAAGAGCCGTCCAAATCTCTTCACTCACTCCATGTGCACACGCCAGCGAAATGGCGTCACTGACCAGCAAGACGTGGGATCGCCGTTCGCCAATCAGCACGCGTTTAACCTACTCGCCAGCTGGTAGGCCAGCTAACAGAGGACCTTTCGCAGCTTCCAGTAGACAATCACAAAATGGGTTCACCCACATCAAAGTAACCGCCTCGCCATTTCGTTTCTGTATATAGAAACCAGCAAAATTCGCGTTATTACTTGAGGACACGTTAAACTTAAACCAAATCTACCTTTTCAATACGTTGGTCATTGGACCATACTTCATTTGACACGCCTTGTGCAACTACGCGCCATTAAATGAACACTTCACAATCGTGTGCCCCAGTCACATGCATTTCAGTCAGAAAGGTCGTGGCTTCACAGATATGTTGCTGCCAATGGAGAATTGACGTCAGCACTAGTATATACAATACTGTGATTTTTAGCCTGCTGGCAAATAATAACGCGAATTTGAACGTCTCTGTATATAATTATCTACTATATGACATCGTGTTTGTTGATTTCACTTGGTCCACCTCTTCTTTCTTTAAGCAAAGAAGGTACTTAATTCCCACTTCTTTAGCTGAGTTCTTTTTCTACTTTGGTTGGACATTTTTGCTCCTTTTATTCCGTTTGGTTGGCTCAGGTCTCATCAGGAATGGAAATATCTCTCTTGGTGAAAACGGAGTTCTAATACCTGAATAACTTGGCTTGTTTACATCAAAGTCACTTGATATTTCCTTTGTCCCAGCAGAAACCAAGGAATAAGTGTAGGTCACAGTAGAAATTGAGATAGAAGTATCATCATTTTTGTCTCATGTATATCTTTTGTCAGTTTCTTCGTCCTATATTGAAGATTCTCCTGCGCCATTTCTACATTTTTTCTGTACAACTTTCACGATTTTCTGCAAATTCTGTGTCACTAGAAGAACACTGTGTCCGACTGCGAACACGTCAGGGTAAATTTCTCATTTTCTAAATGCATTAACTGCTTTCTCTAATGTTGCACATCCTGCTTGAGCTTTCCCAAATAGTTCATAAAACTCGCAGGGAGTTATATTTATTTCAGGATGAGTCGCCATTTATTGCATTCACCAGTATAAAAAGCTTCCAAAGGCCCAGAAAAGTGCCTGTCAAGTGGTTGCATTTTGTAGATACTATGGGTGAAAGAGTCGGCAAATGTACCGTAAGTGGTGGTGTCTTTGGTCAAGGGGGGAGGGGGTGACTAAGTGACAGTTTTACTCTGTTATATGCATTTCCTTCCATTTGAAAGATGCTATTTGTAAAATCGGGGATTCAATTGGTACCACTGGATATATTAAATATCCCACTGAAATAGGGGGAAATTTAAATCTGAATTTTGCGTCACAGTCACCCCAATTCGTCACAAAATGACCCACTATTATGGTATGCTATGATCACGATAGAAGAGCATTGCTTCTAATGACAAATGTGATAAATGGTTATATATCAGAAGCAACATAGGGCGATCACTGCCAGCTCGAACCATTTCCTGAAAATGACGAATTCATTGTATGAACAGGCCAGAATTTACATAGCCTTAGTCAGAACACATCGCGACGTTGCCAGTTTGTTTTCGTCTAAGTCCCTTACTATAGGTAATATCTATATTATAGTTACACTGCGAACATTTCAGCACTAGATACGCTAAGGCTTCGAGCGAAGTGCTGATTCAAAAAGTGTTAAAATGTGTATGTTGGACATCCATTAGTGAGGGGCAAAGGTCCGCACATTACACGTAGTGCAGACTTCTATCTCACTACTAGAGCGCAGCCTTGCCTGTGACGAGCAATTCCAACCACAACATCAGCGCTGTAAGAACAAAATTCTATCCGACCATGTCACCAACGACACACACTATTTCGCATGGTTTTAAAATTACATCAGACTATGTGAAATAACTAATTGAAGGCTGTTCACGGTAAAGTGAGCACTTTTGAAAACAACCTTAGTAAAAAGTCACTGCCCCTTCCTGCATATATTTTAACGGGCGCGCGGAGTGACATGCGCCCCGTAAAGTTGGTAACGATGGATGGAAAGTAGTTCCCTATCTAAACGTCGAATAAAAAGTCTTAAGGTTACCATTTGTACTTTTTATAATGCATTGTAATGTAGAAATGAGAACATTTATAAAATATTTACTTGTCTAATAATTTGATAATTTCACTTGACAGACACGTGAATAAAGTGATGAAAACAATGGCAGTGTTAATTTTACATAAGGTGGAAGACTACACAACGTGCGCACAAGTAGATCGTAAGCAGGGCTTTCAAAAGTGCTCATTTTACCGTGAACAACGTATACCTCATTATATTTGCTAGAGGTTACAATATGACGCGACACATACGGCAGTAACTATCCCGATCATAGACTAAAGATGAGGTAGACCGATCTCGCTAACTGCGCACAACCAATCTCGGTGTCCCAACATTGAACTGCTTTTATGCCATCACGACTAGCGAAAACGGTGTGGTTTGGATTTTTGGTTAGAAAACTGATTCGTAAACCATTGCTTAGATACGTTTTTATACTTCCTCTAACCAGATGGTAATGATTTTTGATTAAATTCAAAATGGTAAAGGTATTTTATTAATGTTATAGTGATTGTAATTTAAAAATAAAGATGTAAACCACCACGTTCATTTGTGTTGACCATGTGACTTTGATAGTTGTGTAGTATTGGGGTAGGTCAATGTTGGGTACATGCGCATAAGACGAATAAGCTGTCTATCTCATCTTTAGCCTATGTTCCGATGGCCAAACTTTTTTGAACTGAATCAATGTTGTCGACATTTTCTTCAATGTATTCCAAGAAAGGACCTTCGCCAACTCGCGGATCTTTTGCCCAATCTTTACTCCAGGCACCTTGGTGAGCTCCAGCCAGTCTGCGCCTCCAGGGTGGTGGTGCAACCAGCTGGAGAGGTCGTAGAGGCCGTCGTGCACCCTCCAGAGGCCCTCGGCTCCGTCGTCCTCCCTCTTGCCCTGCAGCCACAGCGTACTGGACTTGACTGGGTCGTCCCTGTGCGAGGGGTACTTGAGTCCTGGTAGCGACGACTGCACCCTCCTGCTGGGCCGCCTCACCCATTGCATCTGCACACACATCACCCGTGATGCGAACATTTGGACACTCACCCATCTCCGACATTTTGTAAGTTTATTTATTAATGCCATTCGTAAATAATTATATTTACGCTTAAAATGAATTAAATGTTGCACAGTACATTACGGCGTACTTAATACATTTTAACACTTTTTACTTTGAGCTATATTACATATAATATTCATAATTCTGTCCCTTGCAAATATTAAACTATTGATATATAAAAAATCTAAAGTTTTCCATCCACATAAATTAAATGGCAGATTGCTGACTATAGCTAGGACTATATGAAACATAATTTTGTAATCTAATTGTTATATCGACTGCAATAATTACTTCGTACAATTTTGCCCCAAAAAGTTGCCTTAATTTTGGCTTGTAGTTATTATAACTGTTAAGAAAACGTTCGTAAAATTAGGAAAAACTATTAAGGGATGTTTTTACTTTAATTGACTTCTTTTCATCTTTTTTTTTTTTGTAATTATTGATAGAAAACACATGGTGTGTAGTGAACTTCTCAAGTACCCAAGATTGTCTTATGAATGTTCCTGTAACCGAGCTTCTTGCATCCATTAATACTTTTTGGGATCTAGTTGTACACTTAAGTGGTAATTTCACGTGAATATAACATGATTCTGAGCTGTGATCATTTCAACCGTACACCAATGGTCTTAAGGCAGAATCAGAGTGGCTTTCAATGGCTACCGCAATAGATTTACGACATGCGCAACTTGGTCAGCTACCAGAATTATCAGGAAAGTATGACTCGTGTTGCATATGAACTAATAATACATATGTTTTGTAATACTGTAAATATTTTGTAAAATTTACTTTTATAAATATTGAAAAATATTTTATATAAGTTTAAAGTTAGTGTAAAATGTAAGCATCTAAGCATATATTCAGTACAGAATCTTTAGTAAGCACATTTTGCATGAAAAAGAAACCTTTCATCAAGCAAGAATATATAATAATTACTCTTGTTGTACGTTACCAAAATAGTTCGTTCACCTACTCTCCTTTCAATATTTATTCCAGTAAATATGTTGAAGTACGCCCTATCTATAATACTGTAGTAAAAGGCGCATGTGTGTTGAAATAAACTATTTATATTGCCATCATTTGACAATAAGTGTTTGGCCCTCTTGAAAAAAATCAGCTTAGGTGACGTGCCATGGTAATACTTATACAACAAAATTAGGTAAAAATCCGTTATCGTTCCTAAGATAAGGAAAAAACATGGTGCTATCTTACAAAACGGTGGAAAGAAACAGACTCTGTGTAGACATATTTGATCGTTGTATAGGCTACTGTAAGCATACATTGTTTGGTCAAACTTGGTTATAGTATCGTTTCATAGTTATAGTATGGCAATAAAAAATGTTCATATGAGCACCATTGTAAAAATTAGTGCCTAACAATTTACAGCATATCAATTTACATGGAGCCCCATTGTATTTCTTGTTTACAAAGTTGGTGACCAAGGAGGCAGTGTATTAGCATAACTAACACTCGTAAATGATACTTTTAACAAACCACGTTCGGTTGAAATTGGTTAAACGGTATGTCAAACATACAAAATAAACGTAAAATATTTATATGGTGGTCATTTTAAACATAATCACACCACGCAGTATAAAACTATAAAAGTCGATTTTCATTACAAAGTTCTACTTGTGTACCGAGTTTGGTGGAATTCGGTCGACACGTTTAAAAGTTATAAGGTGATGACATACGAGTAGTAGGATTGTGGGAAGTCAGGACATCGTCATCTGGCATCGGAGTCGGAGCCGAGGAGCCGCTATGTTGTCACATCACCCTACCGCTATCTTGGATGTCATTGACCTTTTACCCCAGACCCGTGTGACCTTTGACGTTGATCATGACCCGAGTACCTTTGACCCCAAAAACCACTAAAATACACTAAAAAATTCGAAAAAATTCTAAGAAAAAATTCGTTATTAAAAATTATTTTTAAATTACCAAAAAAATAATTAAAAACGGTATTCAGGAATGACCCATTTGCCCCTAAAAATAGTAATCCCTCCCCCCACGTGTAAAGAAAAATACCCTTGAAATCCAATGTTAGCCCATTTAATTAATTTGAGGGGCTTCCTTAGGCCCTATAGAGCAGTGGTAACCATATAGGTTTTTTTAGGCATAACCTATGCCAAATCGATACAAGGTATAGAGGATAGGCCTAACAGCTAAGAATCAGCCATCTTGCATCAATATTGTATGCAGATTACATTTTACCTTGACCTTTGATCTTTGACCAAAAATCCAAAAAAAATCCATCAAATTTCCAAAAAATCCCAAATTATAAAAAAAAATCTCAAAATATGTATTATTTAAATTAAATTGTAAACAATTATTTTGAAATATTAAAAAACTATTTAAAAAATTATAAAATATCTTTTTTAGATTTACATTACCCAGGACCACCATTAGTCACATTCTTTCCATCCCCAGCAGACGACTGATTCCATTGTGCCCACTCTCCTCACCTATACTTATTCCGCCATCTTGATTTTTCCGTTCACCATTTGTTTACATGCTACTGGAGGCCGCCATATTTGTTTTGTCTTTCGTCATATGTTTATACATTACTGGAGGCCGCCATCTTGGTAGGCGACCACCATTTGGTATGCGACCACCATTTGGTATGCATCTCCCATCCACCATATTGTAAGTCAGTGACCATGACCTAAACCCCATGATATTGAATGACCTTGAAAACAAAGACTCGAGAAATAATACATAAAAAGTCAGCAAGAATAATAGATTACAGACTACCGCCATATTAGATGCTGACTGTCTCGACCTTGATCCAATGACCTTGAAAATAAAAAATCGAAGAAAAATGATGGTGGGGGAGAGGATAACAGTACACTAATGCATAGTAGCAGCGGCGTGGAGCTGACACGAATGATTAAACTTACCATTGAATGGAAGCTTTGACGCCAACGAAACGTAGCGAAATACTTTCCTCTATCGAAGGAGTACCCATTATTCAAGCCTTATTTTCTTTTCCTGTCGAAGTCACAAATTTTTGAACGGCTTATTCAGAAGGTATAAAGTCAATAATATGCTACGTAAGTCCATGTTTTACGATAATTTCTTATTTCATTATCTGAAAGATATTTAAAGAACCATGTAAATGTACATTCTTGTAGTCAAATGATCATAGTTTACAAAATATGGCACATTTCAAAATATCGGGGCCGACGTTTCTGTGCTCCTAATAATCTTTGCTAACTAAATCACGTCAGGTGATCTTTATCATATACAGATAATTTAAATTATATTTGAAGGATATTTAACAATCGGTATGTTGGTACTGTTTTCCGGAATATCTTTTAAAATAGGAATTAATATATTTGACAACACATTTTTTTCGTCCGAGAAAAAATAATATTTATATTCAAAAAATTTACCATCTACAAAATTGAAGAAAATTAATACTAAATAAATGAAACGGTGAGAGGAAAAAGGATCCTATTCCATTAACACTACTTTAGAGAAAACTATAAAATATGTTTTCCTGACAAACTTTAAGTTGGATTGATAACTTCACTAATAGGCAATTAATGTGCTAGTAGTAAAGTGTCATTATGCGCTATATTCAAGTGAAAAGACAAATTAGGTAATTAAATAGAAACAATCAAAAGTGCCGGAATGTTATCTTTGTTCCACTCAATGCACAACAATACCAAAAAACGTAACGAAACACATATTTACATCTCAAATACATTTAATATCACTGTATTTAAGAGAACAATACTGCACTGAACAACATATTTGATACTTCTTTACATAGTTTTTGTTTTTAATGGCTGTTTTGAACCAGCTAACTCATCATTATTGATATCTGCTGTGTTTGACGCATGCCAATTAAGAACAACCACAGTCTGGACGAGTATTTTTTGCCCCCGCCAACAAACTTTCAGTTGTCACAAGTTCTTCACGTCTTCTTCGGACTGCTTTCTGCATGTAGTTTGAAGGTTGACCTTAACTCGTTTTCTTTTAGGTTCCGGAATTTCTTCCCCTGAATAGGATTTTTTTTTCAAAATATACACGAAATACTACGAGTTTTCACTGTATTAACAATACCGCATTAACAGAGGTAAATCTGTCGAACCTTAAGGGTGATGAAATACTGCTTATAGCAGTCAACTCAACCTCCTCATGACCTCGACAGAGAGTAACTTAAAGCATAACAAGACAGAAACCGAACATAGAATTAGTGATACAATAACTTGCAATAATGTGCTGAAGACAGGCAGCATTCCTGGGATAACTAACGCAAATTTGTGTGGAAAAGTTGGGTTTGGCTGTGTTAGGAACACGACCGTTTGTTTTGAGTGAATACGTCTACGTTGACGCGCTCGGACGCCTTGATGTTTATTTTAGGTTCCCGGCACCGCTTCACTTGAACATATGGGGTTTTATTGGCATCACTGGATTGCTTTTGAGATGCTCTTTCTAACCGTATACGATTTCTGTATTTCGACTTGGCTTTTTGACGAGTATAGGCCGAAATTATGGTAAGTTTTCTTAATTTTTTATATTAAACGCATACAATTTCACCATTACCCACGCCACACATATGTGTTAATACACGCAATCGATTGATCTTGACGAGAGCTGTCGACTGAAACTTAAACGATCTTCTTCTAGTCAAAAATTATACTACGTGGAAGTTATGAGACGTCGCGAAACGAACTCAAAATTGCGGCGCCCCCCCCCCCAAAAAAAAACCAAAACCACCGCGCGCGATGCTTCGCAGTCCTCACTCAACGTAACATATTCTTTGATCCTTTGGCAATCGAGTGGTGTAACGGAATTTTTAATGTAGACGGTAGATTCGGAACTGCAATGCCAAACTCTATCCCCTGATTTTGTTATCGTCTGATTTCAGGATTGCTCCTCACTATGATTACAAATTTAAAGACGTATCCACGTAAAAGGGATAACATTCCTGGAATGGTATCTTTCTCTCACTCAACCTATACTTCCTGACCTACTTACACTCAATAGATGGAATTCAATATATACTACAAAACTCATTTCTTAGTGTACTTTCCTCATGTACTAGAATATTATCCTTACCCCACTCACCCATTCAAATGTCTCCGTTTGTAAAAGTGTACATACATGTGTACACAACTACCAACACACCCAGAGACACACGCATTTTAACAAACTCCCTAAGCACAGAGTAGACAAGTAGACAGACACAAACCGGCATGGTGGTTCATTAAGTATGGGCGTACCCATCGTCTTGTTGGCTGTTGTACCTGATTGGCTACTTCCTGCGGTGGAATATTCCTTATTGGTAGAGCCACGAGTATTTTGCGAATTCATTCGGAAGCGTGGCAGACTCCAAACACATGTTCTTTTCTCCTACTGTTGTGATTGGACAACAGTTCTTTAGACACGCCCCGTTTAACTGTGAGCCAGTAATAAGCAGGAAGTAGTAGTGTGAGTGAGTGTTTAACCGCCAATAGTTACAGAGGCCTCGCTTGATCACAGCAACCAATAAGCATACGATAATATCTCGAGTACATAGATGGGGTGTCCAGTCTAGCTTAATGCCAACTCAATCGACGAAATACTCGGGGCTCTACTTATTGGCTGGACTGCTGGCTTGCAAGTCGATTAGGAAGCGCTGATTGGTGGAAAGATGTTCCGACATGTCACATTTCGTTGATGCGTTCGGCTGGTGTTAGCGGCTGTCTTGCATCTGTATTGTTACTTATTCTGTGACCTGAAATTGTTCGACAAATGGCAGGTACATAATTTCCTTCGTTTTGTTATATACATTCGGTATTTTATACAACGTTATTTCGGAGTATTATTTGCCATTACTATGTGTAATTTCCGCTTTTAAAATTATTTAAGTTTTTAAATGAAATTGTGAAGCTACCGACCGTAAAGATGTTCCAGGCTGTGTCACCGTTGCGTGATTTTCGACATTAGTTTTGTTTCATACATTTCCTTCTGGCACTCTTCTTACATCTTCGATTTATGTAGCAAATATCCATAAATTATATCCTTGAATTATCCAAATGTGTCGTTTACTATTTGCTTATAAACCAAATTATAGTTAACGTTGATATTAATAGTATCGCCATTTGAAGTTCTACCTTTTGGTTGCCAAGCAGAGTAGATCGTTATGACTTTAGGTGTGATGTAATCTACATGTTAGTCCTTCAACAAGGATTAACGGCAAGGTCTGTTTAATGTTGTATAATAATTAGACATAAGCGCTTGAATTCAACACGCAGGTAATTTTTAGTTAATCATTTATTAATGACCAATTATTCAACATTTATACATACTATTAATTGGTGTGAGCAATAAAACTGTATTATAAATGTTAGAAAACATTGAGCATGGTATCGTTTTGAGCAGATCAGTGTTACACTCACATCGAACAACAGCCATTTCTTCTGTGAATAGAAAGAAGAGAAAGAGATGGTGTCAACCGTGGAACTTATGTTCAA
The DNA here is from genome assembly GCA_029891345.1 of Dryococelus australis. Taxonomy (NCBI): domain Eukaryota; kingdom Metazoa; phylum Arthropoda; class Insecta; order Phasmatodea; family Phasmatidae; genus Dryococelus; species Dryococelus australis. The sequence goes on from CM056995.1 coordinate 216,395,547, forward strand.
GTTTAGCCTTTGCGCACTCGATTTGAAGTTATTTATTGATAAGGTATATTTTATTAGAGTTTTCATCGGTATCTCGAGATTCCCTCCCAAAGAATAAGCAAGGAGCAGTATGAGTCATAAATATATAAATAACAAAATTAATGTCTACCAAAATATTGACAGCTTATGAGACTATAATGTTGATATATAATTATTTAAATAATTATTTACTATTGGTCAAAATTTTTATGCCACCGTAACATCAAAAAATTAATCAGAACCTAAACTTTTGTCCCAAGAGAATCAGCAAGTTTTTGAGACGCTTCGTTTATTAGGAAAATATTAACGTAAACTTTATTTGCTTAGGTGATGTATTGTAGAAGTTATACATTTTTATAACTGGGAAGACGACAATGAAAAAAGTGCTTCTTCAAGATACATTTCCTCTGAGTGTTTCACGTTTTTCCAATTATGACATCAAATAATATTTTTATAAAAGGTTTTTATTGTTTTGACGATGGTAAAAGAATTAGATGTGCAAAAAATACTCTATCTGTCTTGGGATGTTTATTATTTTGCATTTATATTAGACACAGCCCTTTATTCCTTATGTTATGACATTTAATTACGATACGGATCAGATACTCACTGTAGTTGGTTCATTCTCTTATTACAGTTCGCTTTCCTCTCTACAAATGGCATGTAGTAACAGTTAGATTATGCGCTGTTTTTTCGCATGAGCTGCATGGCAACAAATGAGTTATTAATGTTTATTGTGTAAACGGTGGAAGGAAAAAGCGTATCCATTGAAGTTAATTGGCACATTATTTTCTTGTGGAAGTGCAACACATTGCGGGTAGAGATTTCACAACTGTTAAATGTAAGTATATCATGTGTTAAGAAGATAATAACTACCCAAGTAGCAAAGGCGAGTTGGCTCTCTTGTGCAAATCCGCTTGTACATGAGCGGTCAAATTACGACTTCTACAATCAGTTAACAATCAGTCAACCACTGTAATGCACCCGCAGATGCTTGTGGCCCACATGATACCTCTTGCAGTTGGCCACATCTGGGCCGCTGTTCATATAACGTCAATGTAGCAAAATACTGTACCTTGAACATGTCAGCACCATCAGTGGGCCATGTGTGACAGCAGCGGCCCACTGGTTTTCTGCTGCTGGCCTGCCGTAAGTACACCACATGTTGTTAGCCAACTGTTGGTAAGCCACTTGTGACTCAGCTGTTGGCCTCTTGTGGCCCACATAGACACAGCTTGTCATACATTATCAAAACCAAAAAATATTTGCGTCTAACACAAATAAAATGGATGTGTTTACCATATTCATATGTGTTATCTTCAGCTTTATTTCACAATTAGTAAATTCCTTTGGAGAAACCTGGAATCGAACTCACAAACCTTCTGTCTATAGTCAAGTATACTATCAACTACTCCACTATGTATTCATATACAACCTACTAAGTAAATCTGGATACTTAATTCACAAACATAATACATGATTAGCTTTGCTATAGAGATCATGTTAGTATCACGACTCAATACTGGGATTTATGTGTTTTGTTTGAAAGACTAGTATTTTAGTTTCGGACTACTTTCAGGTAAAATTTGAGATGCAAAATAGTGATTCCCCCCCCCCCCCCACCATTTAATTTTGCGTTTTACGCTTTGCAGGTTTGTGGTCTAAAAATTATTATTATTTTTACTATTACTAGCAATGCCATGTGGTAATTTTAATTCATATATATATATATATATGAAATAAAAAATCAATTGAATACACATATGCTATTTGCTGCTGCACAACATACAGACGATATGCCGTAAATGGAACATAAGCTTGCTGATCATGTTTCCTCAGTAATAAGGAACAGTTGGCATAGCACAAAAGGCGGTAATTATGCTGCTATTATGTCCCCAGAAGAGAACAACAGTTGGCATGTCGTAAGTGGCAAATAAACATGCTGCTAATATTTTCCCAACACTGAGTAAGAGTTAGCATTTCCTTTATCATCTGCTTGTGGGGCATCTGTTGAATTCTAACAATCGTCGTGAGAGCATTGGCACACATTACGAGTATTTGTAAAATAGTTACTGTCACTTGTGTTTATATGACCTGATTGTCAACCATATAATAAATGCTAACAGTCATAAATGCGAACGTTGTCACTACTGGCAACAGTTGGCCAACTGTTAACTTTTTGTTGTTTGCTACTTGGGGCCCACATGATGATGCCCAACTATCAAACATGAATTGTTCTACTACGTGAGGGCTTTATGTACAAACGTGATCTTAAATTATGTACTCTTTGGCAAACATCACCCACACATTCTCTACATACTTTAAGATGCCTGTGGGTGTTTCACAGACATTTGCTTGTGCACCATATATGAAATTCCGTTAGTCATTTTGTGCTAATGACCCACAATTTCCCACATGATGATGCCCAACTATCAGAAATTATCCATTCTACCACTCGAGGACTTTATGCGCAAACATGATCTTATAATCATACTCTTTGGCATACATCAGCCACACGTTATTTACATACTCTAATATGCCTGTGGGTGTTTCACTGATGTTTGATTGTGGGCCTCATATGAAATTCTGTCAGACATTTTGTAATAAGTGGCCCGTAATTGGCCAGATAAAGATGCCCAACTATAAGAATTGAACCTGTCTACCACATGAGGGTTTTAAACGGAAAAATGATATTATTTTCATACTCTTGGGCATACATGAGCCACATGTTTTCCACGTGTTCTAAGATGCCAGTGGGTGATTCACTGATGTTTGCTTGTGGGCCATACATAAAATTCTGACAATCATTTTGTGTTTAATGGCCCACATCAAAAATACTTCTCAAGCAAATACAGTCATTATTGTTCAAGTGGTCTTATTGTGTACCTCATAAGAAAACACTTACATCCATGTGGACAAACATGTACCATTTGTGCCAATAGTTGGCCAACTATATCTGCTTGTTGTTTGCTACTTAAATAAATACTAATTGTGACATTCTGTTATTGACAGGCCGAGCAGTTCCATCGCCCCCGAGACTTCAAGGCCTTAGAATCTCTTCTAAGCAAGCTAATGACGTCACGACCAAGGGGAAAACACAAGTGGCCAATATTGTTGGCAACTTGGTTAGTTTAGGCAAATGGTGGGAATTGTGGTGTCTGTGTAATAATACGCCACGGTTGTGCATTTCTTGGTGATTTGTAAATTACTCCGATTGGTTGAAAAGTGGATATCTTTAGGTTTCTTGACAATGATGAAAGAGTACATGCTTGAGGAAGGTAGGTAATTGGGCTTAACGTCTCACCGACATCGAGGTCATTAGAGATGGTGCAAGTTGCACAGGGAAGAGGGTTGGGGGAAGGATTGGGAAGGAAGCGTCCATGGCCTTTGCTAGGGACTCTTCCCAACATTCGCCTGGAGTTATTTTGGAAAACCATGGAAAACTGAAATCAGGATGGCTGTACATGCTTGAGTGAATGCTATTTCGAAAGAGAACTTTATGGCCACTGTTACGGCGTGGCGTTATGTCGTTAATCGAGTGCCTTCATTAAGAAGGATACCCGTGCCATTTACTGATGGTTCTAGGAGATGATGTGGAGGATGACTGCTGTAATGGATGTGACTTACCGTGGTGCGAGTGCCCAACCCCACTGGTCGGCTCCGCCGTGTTGGCAACAAACGGGCTACAGTGATACTGTGCGCCGGCCAGCTGGGCTAGCTTCCTCGAAGGATCGCTCCCCTTCCCTCAACCAGAAACTCTATGACTACTTGGCGGTGCCTGTACAGTATGTGACGTGTTATTGGGGCGCTCTCTACTCGACATAAACGGTGGAAAACCTTATAGAATGGGACATTGATGACATATAAGCTTTGATTTATCGAGGTAGAGGGAAGGGACCAAAAGGGACTGGCTTAGGATGGAACTCTGTTCCTTATAGGGTGGGGGCTGCCCTAATGATTCTTACAAGTTATGTATTTTGCCCTATGGGGTTTCTTGTCATTTTTAATCGCTGCTATTCTTCACATGTGGCAACTCTAGTTAATAAGAATATAAACACCCTTCAATCATAATGGACTATAATTGCTTCATTTGCATCACTTTACAAACACGTCTCGTCAGTAACAGTTGTTCTTTACAATCTTAAAGAAAAATGGTGTAATTCTCAATACATAATAACTTTACCAGCCAACAGCCAACACACACATTCCAGCGGCTTAATGACTTACCACTGCTCAGAGCTCACAACAACGAGCATAAGGTAACAATGTGCATGCTACCTACTGGTAGCCATGCGAACTAGCTGAGTGAGAGAAAGTGACAGTAATGGCTCTGCAGATAATTACTAAATGCGCGGTTGCACAGACATTCCACCCACCTATAATGGTTGTATCAAAATAAAACCATCAACTGTACATGAATAGCCATCCATCTTCCATGTTCAACAATCAAATACTAACAATTATTCTATAAACAGTTCATACAAGATGTACATAACATACAATGATATTACACTACTGATACAATAATGATGATCATCTGTACCATGACAAATATCACAAATAAATTAAATCAAGAATGCTTAATGGATGGATATTACATCAGTCTCTCATTGGAATCAAGCAAAGTTTTTCTGCTGGTCTTTTCAAGTCTCATGTTGCTGGCTTGATGGTAGCGACATGTACCAGTCCATCAGTCCCAAAGTGGACTTCAGTAACGATGCTCTTCTTCCATACAAGTGGAGGAAGATTGTCCTTCTTGATGGGAACAACACAGCCGATCATCAGGTAAGGCAGCACATCCTTACACTTTGTACTTTGTTGCAAAGTCCTGAGGAAGTCTGTTGACCATCTTTCCACATTTGCTGGGTGAACTGCTGAACTCGTTGCTATCTATGCAAGCCATTAGCACTAAGGGGTAGTTAATTGGGATCAGGAGGAGAAAGCATGGAAGATACAGTGAGGAAATTACCTGGAGTAAAGTCTTTCAAATCCATGGGATTGTTAGATAATGGGCACAGCGGACGAGAGTTTAAGCAGGCTTCAACCTGACAGAGCACAGTGTTGAATTCCTAGTAGGTGAGACAAGCATTCTCAATAACTCTTTGCAAATAAAACGTTACTGATTTTATGTGTGCCCCCCACAAGCCTCCCATGTGTGGTGCACTTGGTAGTAGAAAGTGAGAGTCAATTCTTCTCTGACAGCTAGAATCACGTGTGTCAGATTGATTTTTCTCTGATGACAAAAATTGCTTTATTTCTCGATGTGCTTTAACAAAGCTTATGCATTGTAGAGGTAGATATTTGTACACAATAATCTTTTGGCTATGAATCATCTTAGAGAAGTGACAAATGCTTCTGAAGTCAGGTAACTTACTAGTTCAAGATGAACTGCCTTTGTATCCATACAAACAAATAAGGATAGATCACATTTCCTTTTAACCTTGCTTCGAAATAATCCTGATTTAATACTGAGAGGTCCACCAAAGTCTACACTTGTATTTATGAATGGTCTTGACACTCTAACTCGAGGTTCTGGTAGCTAATCCATCAATTGCTGAGATGTACTGGCATTAAGTCATAGACAGATAATACAAAGGTGAGAAATTTTTCAAATCATATCCCTTGCATTTGGTATCCAATACCTTTGACGTATTATTGACAATAGCAATTGTCCGCTGGCATGCAGATTCTATTGTGAGTATCTTCTAGAATAATTCTTATAATCCCTACGCTGTTTTGTTGGAAGTATTAAAAGATGTTGCTGTTCGAACTCCAATGATTTTTTATTGAGCCTTTTGCCCACCCTAAGGAGATGTCTTCCATCTAGGAATGGGCTTAAACTCTCCAACGAAATCTTTCTTCGACACCATTTGGTTCGACAAGTCATAAATTTGTTGCTGGGACACTTCTGCCTGAATTATTTTTATGTAGAGTGTGGCTGCTTCTGATAGTTCACTTGGTGTCAGATTACCATGATGTTTGTTGTCCTTGTTATTAGAGTTGTATATGAATCTTACACAGTAAGCAGTAACTCTTTGAAGCCTTGACCAACTTGAAAATTTTGTGAGCAAGTAATTACTGTTATGGCAAAGAAGATACAGGACTTGGTTTACCTGCTGTCTCCTCTGTTCCTTGCTACACTCCTCTGACATCACTTCTGCAGGTGTTGTAGGCCATTCAGATTCATTGCATCTAAGCCAGTGTGGTCTGCACCACCACAGCTCAGAATCCTTCAGTGTTAGTGGTTCAGTTCCTCGCGAGATTACATCAGCAGGTTTTTTGTGTGAACTGACATGACCCCAGTCATTGATGTTGGCTAGTCGATGTACTTCAGACACTCTATTGGCTACGAATGTTTTTACGTAGGTGACTTGCTCTTAGCCATGTTAAAACTACCATTGAATCAGTCCATAGACGTACCTGGCTAAAAGTTACCTTCAATGCTTCTGAAATCTTCTGATACATATTTGATAGAAGTACAGCACCACATACCTCCAATCTTGGAAGCGACAGTTGTTTCAATGGGGCAACCTTAGATCGAGAGCATAGAATTATGACAGATTGTCATCTTGATCTTTTGATCGTATGTAGACACAGGCACCATAAGCAAATTCATTGGCATAAGAAAAGCCATGAAGCTGCGAGTCATTGGTTTGTCCGTGCATATTACGATTCTCATTAATCGCAGGCAGTGGAGCTGAAGGTTAGACCACAAATTATGAATATGGCTGGGGAGGGTCACATCCCAGTCCAACCTTCGTAGTCGTAGTTGTTGAATGAATAGCTTAAACTTGACATTAGGACCCAGCAAACCTAGTTGGTCAAAAACTGATGCTATAATTGCTAACAGATTCCATTTTGTAAAGACATCAGTACCCGTCATATTCAGTGAAAATATAAACTTGTCATTTACTGAGTGCCATAAAAACTCCAGAATTATTATAGTGTTTTCATTATCAGAGCTTAAACACAGTTTCATTTCTGTATCTTGTGGAGGAAGACTGTAAAGCAACTTTGGAACATTCAAAGACATTTATGAAGTTAAAAGCGTCCTCTTCATCATTTCAATCGACTCTTGTTGAATTTGCAAGACATGTTCTACTGTTTCCATACCACTATTAATGTCATCGACATTTAAATATCGTGCTGCTATCTCTGATGCCACAGGATAGTTACGTGCTTCATCCCTGAATAATTGCTGAAAGCACCCTGTGGCTATGAATGTTGCTGATGAGGTTTCATAAATAACAGTCTTGAGTTCAAACTGTTCAGAGGAGAATTGCTTAATGGTCTCCAAATGATACACTGTAAGTGTCTATCTTGTGGATGCACCTGAACTTGTCAGTACATTTTTTCAATGTCAGCAGAGAAAGCATTTTAATTCATGTAAAATCTCAGTACAATGGAATGAAGATCCTTTGAAATGCTGGCCCTACTGTCAGAAGATAATTGGGGAAAATTCCATTTTTTTCAGATGCATTAAAGACAACCCTGAATTTTGTGGTGGAACTGGATTCCCTTACAACACCATGATGCGGCATGTAGCATGGCTTCAGATTTGTCACTCTCTCTTTCTTGTACTCCACAGATGCTATATGACCGAGATCGTCATATTCCTTCATGAATTCATTATGATTTTTCCACATGTTTGTTCTTGTCCAGTCTCTGTTCTTGTTGACAGAACTTGTTCCTTGCTTGCTGCATATACGAATCTCTGAGGGACTTGTGACCAGCCCTCACAGGTAGCCTAATTTGATAAGCTCCATCATCTAGTCTAGCAGTGTGCTCCACAAAATGCATTTCACCTTCAAACTTTTCTGCTGTTAGTGGTTTTTTTTTTATTGATTCTTCAACTGACCAAAATTTTTCTAATTGGTTTTGCAATCGATCTGTCCCAGTGAAATATGTATGGCTCGGTTCCCGCTCATGACCTTTAATGTAGGAGGAGTGTATTCCTCCAGATAAGATGTATCCCAGTTTGGTGTTCTGTAGGTGAGGCATTCCTTCTAGTTGATATTTTCCAATTTCAAGAAGGAAAAACACTTCAACTCCAAAGAGAAAATTAATATAACGAGGAGAATGGAACTGGTCATCTGCTAATTTCACATATGCAGGGGATTGTCACTTAGAGGTGTCGATTCGCACAGCAGGCATTTGGCTTGTAACGTAAGGATAGACAAGACATGTTAATTTTCCCTTGTAGGAGGTGTGCATAGAAAGAGACTCTATGTTAATACTGTGAGTGGTTGTTGAAACTGCATTATTTATCCCTTGGATATACACTCCATTCCTTATTCGTTCCAGTTGCAGATGTATCCCCATGTTTTCAGTAATGAACTTTGATTGAGAACAACTGTCAAGAAGCGCACGATATACATATAGCTTACTTAATATATCCTTGACAGTGAAATCAAAAGTTGGTAACGAAATGTGTGACATTATTGTGTCTTTCAGTTTACATTAGATACTCTGTGGTACACTGGGCTTGTCAAGCGATTCTTGATTCCTATGCAACAAAGTGTGATGTCAATTACCATACATCCTAGACCCTCCTGATTTAGAGTGTTTGATCACGTGGTTTGGGCTTAAAAAGTAAATACATGGCTTATTATGCTTAACTAACTTAAATATTTCCTCATTATTGAACTCTGAACATTGTACAGTTTTAAACCATACGACTGTCATTACATACTGCGCAAGAATCATTAGCACTTGTGACAAATGTGTCCGTTTGACTTCGGGCGTACACCTAGTGGATTTCCATCTGAAGCCTTACCCGGCTGTCTAGTTTTCAATTGCAGTCCCTTAAAAGCACTGCATTCGTGACTTAAGAATTCAAACAATTTTTTTGATGGTTGACGGAACCTTATTTGACGAGTGAAGCTCCCACTCGAGCTTCGTCTTAGTATCTAACCTTTGAACAAATACATAGAACGTAAAGGCATCCGATTTGTCTGTTTGTTGCCCCATGCTGTGTAATGCCTTGAGATTAGTTTTGGTTGTATCTAACATTTTATGCAGCTGAATAACATTTTCAGTCGCCATAGCTAGTTGCTTCATTATACTATCTATGTGAGTGTTGATAATGAGTTTCTTATTTCAGTATCTTTCTGCATGCAGTTCCCAATCAATTTAATACCCACCCTCACTTTGTATGTGCTGAATGACTCGTCTCGCATCATCATGTAGAGCTGATAATAAATAGTGAAACCTTTGAATTGGAGGTATTGTCATATTTTCCCCTACTAAAGAAAGAAATGTGTCCTTGAATGTGACCCAATCTTATATTTTACCGTTAAATTGTGGAAGTGAGAGTGGCAGCAGTTTTACCTGGAATATAGAATCTTGGTGTTGTTTTAAATAGTTTGTATTGGTCTCCTTAATTTTCTGTTGAAAATAACCTTGTAGCCAGCCTACAGTATCTCTCCTCCATGTCTGCACGCTCAGTTTCGCTATCTACACATTCTACTAAACTGTCTAACTCATTCTGAATGACATTAAACCGTGTCCGTTTTTCTCGCAATAATTATAATCTGACTACTAACTCATTAAGTTTAGGGCTTTGTCCGTAACCTTAAACGCTCCTAAATGCTGCCTTTATTGTCGAACAAGAACGACTGTGGTTTTTTACTTGAGTTTCCGTGACGAAATTGAAGCTACATTCGAAACAGGAGGACACAAATACAAGGAACTGGAATGGACATGAATGATAACCATTGTCTTATCTTTCAACTTCTGATACTTGGGTACTCCGTCGGCGTCCCTAGTTATCTGGCCATTGCATTCGCTCCGTTTCCTTGTACAGAAGTGAGAATGGCGCCTCTAGCCACTCCCGAACAACTGACTGTTTGTAACACAGAAAACGTCTCGTTGTATTTACGTAACACATTGATATCGTGCGCGTTAAGCACGTTTGATGAGGCGTCAAAACAAGCCTTACACCATTCAGTGCTTACCGATATTCCCAACATGGCCGACATTTCCGGCCGGCCGACAACACTTCAGTAACGATATCGGTTGTAAAACGACGTAAACAGACGTGCTGTGAATTATATCCGGTCTTGGAGGACCATGTTCGCTCCTGGCAATTCTAATTAACAAGTATATAAACACCTTCGCTCATAATGAACTGTAATTGCTTCATTTGCATCACTTTATAAGCATATCTCGTTCTTTACAACAACGTAACAATTGTGTCGTTCTCAATACATAATAACTTTACAAGCCAAAAGCCAACACACGTATTCTAGTGGCATACTGACTAACCACTGCTCAGAGCTCACAACAACGAGCACAAGGTAGCAATGTGCATGCTACCTACTGGTAGACATGCGAACTAGTTGAGCGAGAGAAGGTGACAAGAATGGCCCGCTCTGCAGATAATTACTAAATGCGCTGTTACACAGACAGATATGATATGATGAATATTAAATTTCTACAGCTGTTATGCAGTAATCTTTCGCTTTGTAACTGTGGGGTTTCTATGTAAATGTTGTGTAACATTTTTGGGAATTTGTGTACAATCGAGGTTTTCTTACTATGTTTGTTTGCAACCTGGTATTTTTACATTTAAAGTTTGTATAAGACGGGGATTTTGAAAAGATTTGTCACAAAAGGGGCAACCCCCAAAAATATAAATCAGAATCAAGAGTTTGCCCTTTTATTTGACAAACCCAAACATAAAGAATACCTTATTTATGACGGGTGTTTCTATTTTGTGTTGGAAAATATATCCAAATGAAGGAAGTAGAGACAAAGTTCCTCCAAACTGCTAACCACCACACAATAAAGTTTTCACCTTTAAGTAGACGTTTTTCTAATAACTTTATTGGCGTACTGTAGAAAAAGTAAAATTCAAGTAACATTATCATTACTCTTGAAATGCGTATTTGAGTGTACTAGAACTATTCTGATACCTCTTGCTGAAAACTCATCAAGCCAAAAGGATTGATAGGCCGTGCTTTCGCAGTCCGTACACATACTCAGTGTCGGGATCAAGCCAGCTTTTGCTCTTTTGCTCCACACTAGGTTTCTGTCCTCGATGAGCTGGCCTTAAGGATACCTGCAGCGTTATCATTTGAGAGATATTCCGCAAAGGGTAGTTTTTTTTTAGCCTAAAACGACGGTTAAATTTTTCACACACTCCTGAAAAAAATATCTTTGCAATATTTTGAGTTGAAACACATAAAACCGATTACAGTGATATAAAACAAATTTATTGGAAAAATTTGAAATTATTCACTAGGAAGAATCTACAAATTATTTTTAAAAACCACAGGGATTGGTTTTAAGATACATAATACACAGCGAAATTCACCCCAATGAGTTTATACTAGCAAAACATTTCCCATTGGTTAAAAGTTATTACATAATACCATTGCTAATCCGAAAACAATAAAGAAACGGATTATTTTGATATATTCTACGTATGTATCTATATACTTGCAGTCACTTAAGAGGAGATTTTCAAAATTCAACAACCCCTAAAGGGTGAAATGAGTCTTTAAAGTTTGTAAAAAAAAAATGTTCGTTGGTCCTACTAACTCGAAACTTCGTGAAAATACTATCAAAAATAAATAATTAGAAACTTGTTTTACCATTTCTTGTAAATAAACCCATAGTAAATCTTTCTATTAACTTGAAACTTCGTAAAAGTTTTCCAAGCATGGAGATCTATAACATATGATCTATGAACCTACTAACATGTAAAGACCCGAGAATTTCGCAAATACATTTGGCAACAAGCTAGACTCCACAATACCCTTTATGAACTTGAGCCTCAGTTAGTTGTTCATTGGCTGTTTCTCCTTTTTAATCACTGACCAAGTAACACGGGATTCTGTCCTTGGTTTCCTTACAGGTCTGTTAGGTCGAAAGTCGTACGGGGCGTGTCTAACGAACTCTGGTCCAATAGAAACGAAACTTCATGGTACATACGGATACAGTTTAACATGTCCTTAAATTTACTCACGAAATTCTCTGGTCTCTACTCATATGTAACGCAAAATTATTATTGTAATATTGTAATTTATCAATATTTAATACATTATAAATTGATGGCGCTATGTACTACAGTTTAAATAGTGCAATCGTTTAATTTATGTTTGCTTCGCCGAGATCTATAGTCCATTCACAGATTAATCCGTGGTTTGAAATTAACCTTTGAAAAATCACTCTAGGAGTTATTTGTTAACCTGTTTTTTTTTAATAACTTGCATTCCACAAGTATATGACACTGATTAACTTTAAAAGTATTATATTTTTGAATAAACGGAATTTTAACTTGGTATCTTCTATAAATCGGAATATTAAATTCATATTCACTACGAATTAGAAACAGTGAGAGCAGCGATGTTTTGGCAACGCCTAGTAAGAAATAGTTCACAGTAAAATATTGTTTTAACCAAGTTGTTGGTACGCTGTATGTAAGTTAAACATTGCCCATTGACATGTTTAAATTTTTAGGTAGCCCTCATGGAAACATATTTCATTGTTACAGTTAAAAATTTAAACGTAAAATACGGCGCGTAGGTCCTAGTGACATTTTGTTTTTTTCGACTGAGGATGAAACTACAAATAGGCTGTTGGGGGCGGAGCGGAGCTCTCTTCCTCTCTCTCTCTCTCTCTCTCTCTCTCTCTCTCTCTCTCTGTCTGTCTCAGGAAGTTTCGCACCGCTAGTAGTAGCAGAATATTATACATGTTTTCAATTTGAGCAGACCTATAGTAAAAATAATAATTTTTTATTTGTAATTTCCAACTGAAAAGAGATTGTAATGTTTGAATATTTATTATAATACTAGCTTTTACCCGCTGCTTCACGCACGGCGCCACTGTCGGGTGCTCTACCCACTGGGCGTCTGAGGCCCCGATATAGGGTTCTCTACCAACTGAGCAACTGCGGCCCCACTATAGTGTTCTCTACCCGCTGAACTACTGCAGTCTCACTATCGGGTTCTATAGCCACTGGGTTACTGCGGCCCCACTATCGGGTTCTCTACCCACTGGGCTACTGCGGCTCCACTATCGGGTTCTCTACCCACTGAGTTACTGCGGCCCCAGTATCGGATTCTCTACCCACTGAGCTACTGCGGCCCCACTATAGTGTTCTCTGCCTACTGAGCTACTGCGCCCCACTATCCGGTTCTCTACTCACTGAGCTACTGCGGCCCCACTATTGGGTTCTTTACCAACTGAGCTACTGCGGCTCTTGGGAAGGAATGTAAGACAGCCCATAGACAAAAAAGAAAGAAGAAAATTTCAATAATGCTTTTTTATCCAGTAATCCTAAGATAATTTTAATCCAGTACCTATGTATATCCCTGATCATTTTTGGAACAGTTTGAGATATTTTCCTGGAGTAAAAAGTAGCCTATGTCACTCTCTGGAACTCCAACCATATCTGTGCAAAAAATCACGTCAATTCGTTGCTCGATTTTGACGTGATAGAAGGACAAACAAACAAACGCACCTTCGCATTTATAAAGTAGTAAAAATATTAAGAAGTGTTGGTGGGAGTGTTACAAATCCGAATTTGTCAGCAATGACGGTTGGCGAGTAGCGTCATGGCATGGTTTGTTGCTGTTGCTCAACGAAGCTTTAATTTTTCGAATTCCCAAAAAATACTTCAAATTACGACAAGTTCATACACGTTGTGTTTTTTAAACCCACCTAGGCAAGTTACGATGTGATAAATCAGTGTTTCTATGGCAGTAGTATACTGTAACGTGTGCCATGGCCGCTGCTTGTGAAAGAGCGTGGCTGAGTCTTGGTCGAGCCTGGTGTGTTTGTGATTGCAAATATTGGACGTGCGTAATTTATATGTTTTAACCGTGAACTGTTTTATGACGAAGTTAATTACGTTATATAAAATCTGTATATTCGTAACGACCTTGTAACATTGCCCTAGGTGTTTGAAACACAGTAGTGTAATGTGCTTATATTGCTGTGATTTTAATATTTGTCATAATCCCAACAAATTACAAAGCTAGCCAGAATATTTTTTTAATAAATAATTAAATAAACCTAGTAAAAGGTAAGTACCTATGCAAATAAATATGAGCGTAATAAAAGTTACGGTAGGCTTATTTGTGTGCATGAGTAGTATGTAAAAGCGGATTGTTAGCCAACGATGTTGGGTGTAGGAGCACAGGAGCCCGCCGGCCGCCAAGTTGTTACGTCACCGATCGCCATCTTGTAATACATTGATATTTTGCCCCTGACCAATGACCTTTGACCTTAACCTTTGACACCAAAAATATATAACAAAAAACCGCAAAAACCCATTATATTGCTTAAAAAACTTTAAATTATATAAAAAAACCTTACGAAAATTATTATTAAAAATGATTTAAAATTTAAAAAAAATTTGTTTTGAAAAATTGTTTCAAAATGCGTTAAAAAATTCACAAAAATATTAATACGTAAAAATTAAGTAAACAATTGTTTCAAAATTTATCAAAAAAGCCAGGATCTGACCACACTACATCATGTTCTGACATTTAGGTGCCCCATAAACCATCTTTGACTCAAATGACATTTGAGCTTGACCTTGACCTTTGACCTTAAAGATCCAAAAAACACCCATAAAAAAAATTCTAAAAAATTCCCAACAATTTATTATTAAGAATAATAATAATTACTAACAATGTATTATTTAAAATATCAAAAATTGTTTATTAAAATAATTAAAAAATTATTTTAAAAACTCAAATTTCCCGAGGGCAATCCCAACTCCCTCAAACAAATTATTCGGCTTCTCGCCCATATCCAGTCAGCACGCTTGGTAGGCAACCTCCAACTTTTTAGGCGACCACCTTCTTGGTATACACCACATGTCCCTTATCTTGGAAGCCATTGTCCATTAGCAATTTAACTTTGACCCTTGATCCCTGACCTTGATCTTGACCTCATGACCATGACCGTTTGATCTTGACTGCATGACCTTGAATTATCTTGAAAACAAAAACCTCGAAAAAATACATAGAAATTAACAAGCTTATTACATTACAGACTACTACTGCCATACTGTATGCAGACTAACTCGACCTTGACCCCAAGATCTTGAATGACCTTGAAAATAAGAACTCGAGAAAAATTCATAAAAGTGAGAATGCATAATACATTACAGACTAATAACACTATATTAGATGCAAACTACCATTTCCTGGTCCCCGTGATCTTGAGTGACCTTGAAACCAAAACTCGAGAAAAATCTATGTTAAGCTATATGAGACGATCCACCTTTCACGCCAGCTGCTGTCAAACTAAAGCTTTCAGCTTATCTCCCTACTGCTTTTAATATACTTATATACAAGCTCTATGTCATCATAGAGACTCTGAATCAATCGTACAGCAAAATTAATACATAGTGCAGACACCAATCCACCCAATCACCAAGCTGTCATGTGATTGCAGCTGACCAATTACATGCAGGGATTGAAATATTACATAGGGAGTCAGTCTCTGACTCTAAAATGACTCCTACATGACTCTTAATAACACATTGACCCATAATCCATTGACCCATGACCAATTGACTCATGACCCATTTACCCATTTACCCATGGAGCAGGTGGAGCAGAGAAGCAGGTGGTGTGGTGGAGCAGGTGGAGCAGGTGAAGCAGGTGGAATCAGTCTGTAGAAGTCAGTCGGCAGATTTGTATATTTCACACTCTGTGTGTGTGTGTCGCAAATGAAAATAAATTCCCCCTATTCTAAGATAAAATTATATATCCCTACCTCCAAAAGCTGAAAGATGAACATTTTATGTAATAATCTCGCTTTAAAAAAAAGTGTATATCCAGGTCCCTTGGTTAATTTCAACACTTCCTGGGTAAACTGTAAATGCACTTTGTAATAAAAGTGCCTAGAACAACAGTGGCTCCCACTATGCTTCGCCATTGGTCAATGCACATCTTGTTCATTTTACTGAACAATGCTTCCCAGTCTGTCGTTGAGTGAAAAAGGACTCTTCGTATAGACCTCCCTCTCATGCCGACGAGCATTTTGAAAATAATTGAAAACCCGATGGCAGAATCTACACTGGCGACAACCAGTTAGCGATGATGCAGGTCGCAGCTCCATGGTCGTTGAGGTCAAAACGCAGGTCTTCGTATTCGCAAATCATCTTCGCGGTATGGGAGCCCTCTAAGAAAACCCATGCGCGACCTGCGCTGGCAGGCATCGCTCTCTATCTGATTTCGCTCCGCATTCCGGTGGTCCGACCTCGGTATTCCTGTCCTTTCTCCTCACCTCTAATTTTTGGTTACTGCCCTCCCTCCAGCGCATGCGCACTGGCCAGCTTTCCACTCCCTTGATTTTGTAAGTTTGTCGGAGCAAGTGTGAGCTCGGTCTATTCCCTACTGAGGCTTCGGTAAGAGAACTTAACTCTTAGGTGGGTGTGGTGTGTGACCATGCTTTGCACGATGTCGTTCGATGTTCGTCACGAGACAGGTTGGTTTGGCGGCTAACAGTTTTCAAATTAATTAATGTGAAGAGAGTTGTCATGGTTTATATAGGGCTGAAGTAACTTTAAATTTATTTAATAGTTAAATCTTGTATAGATTGTCGTTCAAAATTCTTGTTGGATTAACTTTTGTTAAATATTTTCTATCCGTTTGCATTTCCCTTCTCTTCACTTTGTATCGGTTTGCATTGCCGACATGTTGAATATAATACTGTTTGGTAAATCCTCCCGACTTACGGTTCGGTTTGAGGTTTGAAGAGCTTTTTGATTGAGGTGCTTTTGACTGCTGTCCCATGCGTCATCTGGATGCCAAACTACGCCTCAATTATTGATATTGGCTTACCCAAAAGTTTCGGACATGAATCATAATTTTGTAGGCACGTTAAAGGTAAACATTTGAAAGTCAATTAAGATAGAGCTGATCCAATGTTTGGTTCCTTAACTCGTTTTTTTTTTTTTTTTTAATCTGGTATTTTGGATTCCCTCTACGTTGGGAGCGTGCTTTACAATGGTAATTTTGTATGTTAATGTAAATGTCCTTGTCTTTTATTAAGAATTGTTCGGATGCTTTCGATCGGCCTTGAGTAGGTGCGCATCCCCGATTCCCTTTTTAGTATTCTTTTAAATTGTCTTTCCTTCTCAACCTTTGATTTGCCCAAACGGGTGCGCTGAGCTGGCGAGTGTTCGAACTTGTTTTTGTTCTCAGTAATTTTAGTATATTGCAGTTTAAATGTTGTTCCCTGTATTACCATGAAGTCAAAGGCATAATGGTAACAAGAATAGTTTGAGTGATATATGCATACTCTGAGTCAGGTGGGTAATTGTGTCTGAATGCAGAGAATTTATGAGTTTAAATAACTCCATAACGGTTGTCAACAGAATACATCTGCTCCTTTGGTGATTTAGTAGAGTCGTATTTTTGTAGCCAAGACCCTTAAATTTAAAACGCTATTTTGAGCAGCCTTAAAGCTTTGCATTTATTCATACTTGTAATTAACTGGAGCTTTCCTTGTGGCAATATTTATAACCTATTTGTGTTTGAGTATTTTTATATTTTGTGGAATTTAAGGAAAATAAACTGTTAAAATTTAAAAAATTTTTCTTGCTATTGTAAAGTTCCTATTGTGGGCTTACCGCAGTGTTTTAAATAAATTATTGGTTTTCGACCCTAAAAAGGGCTGTTATATAAATAGTAAAAGTTTGTGGGCTCAAGGAGACTCCACACCCAAACACTCGTTCGCCCGGAAAGAAAACACGCAGAAACATAAATAACAATATACCATTAAATATGCTTGTAAAGGCTATTCACGATAAAGTGAGCACTTTAGAAATGAACGTTAGAAAAATGTCACTGCCCCTGCAAGCATATATTTTAATGAGCGCACTGAGTGACATTCGCCCAGTAAGGTTGGTAACGATGGATGGAAAGTAGGTCTATATTTTAACGTTGAATAAAATGTGTTAGGTAACCATTTCTCATAACTTTAAATTATTTATTTAGCTTTCTGTTATTTTATTGCACAGAAGTGTAAAAATTAGCATATTTATAAAGTATTTCTTTTTCTAATAATTTCACAATTTTACTTGACCGACGCACAAATAAACTGATGAGGTTCATGGCAATTTTAATTTTGCATCTGGCGGAGGAATAGACAACGAGAATACAAGTAGATATTTAGCAGGGCTTTTAAAAGTTCTCATTTTACTGTGGACAGCCTATAGGCATATGTATATTCCTATATTTATAAATACATAATTACGAATACAACTAAATACTATTTTATAATCCTATATTTATATGTACATACTTATGTATAGAATTAATTTAAAGCAAGTTTATTTACATATTTATGTACCTACACATGCATAATTATGTATAACATAAATTGAAATTAATTATATATTTAAATACCTATATACCTGTACCTATACATAATGATGTATAAAGTAAATTGAAAATATTTTTATATTGCCATATATAATATATATATATATATATATATATATATATATAAAATATATATATATACATACTTAAATATAGAAATTTAAATTATTTTTATTTCTACATATTTATATATAGAAATTTGAATTATTTTTAATGCAATTATATATTCCTATATTTAAATGTACATACTTAGCTACACAATTATGTTTAACAATTTTATATTTTCATATTTATATACCTATGTATGCACTATTATGTATAAAATAAACTGAAATTAATTTTTATATACATACTTATATACCTATACATAATTTTGTATAAAGTCAATAGAAAATAATTTTATGTTCCCATATATATTAATATATATATATATATATATATATATATATTTTAATTATACATACTTATATGTCGAAAATTATGTTATTTCATATTATCATATTTATATGTTTATACATACTTATATGTAGAAAATTATGTTATTTCATATTATCATATTTATATGTTTATTACATTCTTATATATCAAAACATAATTATATTTAAAATAAATTGAAGGATTTTTTGTAATATTTTTACGTACATTCTTATATCTAGAATTTCCATTTTTTTATATGCCCATCCCATTATCCTATTGTATAACGGACGATCTCGGTCTGTCTGTTTATTTGTCTGTCTGTCCCTGTTTGATACTTCTGTCACTTGAAATTTAAAAAAAATTCTTCGAATTTTGTAGAGCGAATCCTCAGGGTCAAATACAGGTCAAGTTCGAATTTTAGCAAGATCAGAATACCCAATATTAACTTTTGACCCTAAAAACTTAAATTTTAATTACTTCTTCCTATGATAATTTTGTATTAATGCATAGAGATTATTGCATAGAGATATGAAGGAAATGGAATATAATTTTTGCTCACTCTAAATGTCTCGTTTCAATGTTGAGTTAATTAAGTAGGGCCACAGTAGTCAAGTGGCTAGAATGATTCCAAGCGGGGCCACAGTGGCTCAATGGATAGGGAAATATCACACATATATATATATATATATATTATATATATATATATATATATATATATATATATATATATATTCAGTCTTTGTATGATAATCAAGTTTTTTAACATTGTAAATATTCTAGGCACGTGACCATACTGAAAACACGGTCACAGGCTAAACATCTAGTATTTACATATACATAATTATGTATGAAAATGTTATTCCTACATTTATATGTACATACTTATGTACATAATTATTATAATACAATTTTATATTTACATATTTATATACCTATATATTTACATAACTATGCATGAAATAAATTTAAATGAACTTTATATTATAATAATTATATATAGGTATATATATATAATTATGTATGAATTAAATTTAAAGTAATTTTATATTTATATAATTATACATACGTTTTATTCCTATCATATGTATATGATAGTACCTGCGTGTTTTATTCCGGGGCGAACGAGTGTTTTGGTTTTCTCGGTGTGCTCCCATAACAGAAAATTAATTGGAATATGAAGGCCTGCGTTTTGACCTCGACGATCACGGAGCCGCAATCTGCATCACCGCTAACCGGTTGTCGCCAGTGTCGATTCTGCCATCGAGTTTTCACCTATGTTCAAACTGATCGTCAGCATGACAGAGTGATCTGTACGAAGCGTCTTTATTTCATGCAACGACCGACGAGGAAGAATTGTTCATTACAAGTTCTAGTTTTGCATCGACCAATGGCGAAGCATAGGGGGAGCTTGCTGTAGTTATAGGCACATTCATTGCAAAGTGCAAATACAGTTTACCCAGGAAATTTTGAAATATACCGAGGGACCTGAATAAATATTTTTTTAAAGGGAGATTGTTGCATAAAATGTTCACCTTTCAGTTTTTGGAGGTAGGACTATATAATTTTATTTTAAAATAGGGAGAATTAATTTTAATTTGCGACAAACACACAAAGAGAAATAAATATACCAATCTACCGACTGACACTTGCCGTCCGACTCATACAGACTGACTCCACCGGCTCCACCTGATCCACCGCTCCAACTGATTCACTGCTCCACCTGCTCCACTTGCTCACCTGTTCTATCTGACCCACATGTTCCACTTCCTCCATCTGCTACACCTGTTCCACGAGTCAATAGTTCAACGGGTCATGGGTCAATGGGTCATGGGTCAATTGGTCATGGGTCAATTCTTCCTGGGTCATGGTCATGGGTCCTGGGTACAATGGGTCATTAGTGGTCATGTAGGGGTCATTATGGAGTAATTATGAGTAATTTTGGAGTCAGAGACTTACTCCCGTGTGTGATATTTTAATCCTTGCACGTGATTGGTCATCTACAATCACAGGGCAGTTCGGGATTGGGTGGATTGGTGTGTGCGCAATGTATTAATGGTGCAGTATGTTTGGTTCAAAACCAATATGATGCCATAGTGTTTGTACACTCGTATATTATAAACAGTAGGAAGGTAATCTAGGTTTAGTTTAACAGCAGCTGTCACGAAAGGTGGATCGTCTCGGCTAGCTTAGCATACATTTTTGTCGAGTTTTAGTTTTCAAGGTCATTTATGGTCATGGAGTTAAGGTTGTGGTAGTCTGCATCTAATATGGTGTTAGTAGTGTTAGTAGTCAGCAATGTACACTTCCCGTCAGAATAAATGAGCGATGGAAAACGTTTAAGTCCCTTCGGCAATTTTCGGCTTTAGACAAGATGTATAGCCTTGGCTCTTAGGCAACCAGCATCGTAGAAATATCCGGCCAATCATTCAGCGTTTGAACTGCGCCAAGAATCTCTTTAGCTTCTACTGAAGTATCATTCTGACATCGGCTTCTCCAAGTGAATATAATGCATTGAATTGGATGAAGTAACTCGTCCTGCGATGTATGAAGTTAATGCAAAAATGTTATATCTCACACAAACTCCACACTAGAAGTCCGTGTCTCACGCGCAAACAGGTGACACTTAGGGGAAATAAACAACCAATTATAAAGGCGAGCTGAGCTACAGCAGTGTGCAACATAGCATGTCCTGAAATATTTTAACGGAATTTCCTCACATGAATTTTCGCGAGACGTGCAAGTAGACAGCGGAAAGAAAACCAGTCATAAATGTCGTGCTAAACGACAGTGTTGTGCAACATAGCTTGTCCTGAGAAAATTTTAGTGTAGTTACATCACATGAAATGTTCGTTAGTCGTTCAAGCAGACAGCGAAAAAAAAAACAGTCATAAATGCGTGTTAAGCGACAGTGTTGTGCAACATAGCTTGTCCTGAGATATTTTAGCTGAATTTCCTCACATGAGATCCACACTAAACGTTCGCCAGTCGTGTAACCAGGAAACACTTAGCAAAAAGAAAACCAATTATAAAGGCGAGCTGAGCTATAGTATTGTGCAATATAGCTTGTCTCGTGGTATGTACCCGACATTCGATGCTTCAAACAATGAAACAGTAAACGTATGTGAAATTACTATAATTACAGATAACTGTAAAAGAGAATTGCATAATTCCTCTATTAACACCTCAAATAAACCCTATTCTATGTGAGACGTTAAGTAGTTATAACATTTGTATTTTATTATCAACACACAGAAATTAATATCCTGCTGTCGTACGCATCTGCGAAAACCGATTATCACACTTTAGCAGAATATATGCCTATATTCGTCAGTAACTAAAGCCACTGAACATTAATGAAACAATCGGCGCATGTTGCAGAAGTGATTATTGTATGCACACATCAAGAATGTTTCTCTTGCAACTAGCTGCTGTCTGCATTAAAAGCCACGTCCTATTTAATTGGGCCAATTTCTACGCTGCCAAAATCCAATCCTTACGTAAGTTTCGTATTAACTACTGTAGCCAGAAGACGTCTGTGCACGTCTGAGAGCGCGGAGCGTGTTAAACTGGACAAAATTGGTGGGGGGGGGAAGAGATGAGCATGCAGGTCTGGCCGTACCAATGGTTATTCCAAAATCATAATTTACGATGGGCTCAGGTATATGTAAGGCAATGGAGGACACAGGACGTTCACAGAGGCTCAGGAAATTTATCCTCAGTGTTACAAAATTGCACTTGACCATGATATTTATATAAAACCACATAGCATAAAAATATTATACAACTGGAATACTATATAGTTTTGAACACTCGGTGGAATTTCGCATGAATAATTTATACGTACAGTTTATAAACAGTAATTTCAGGCAAGTGCTTTTCTTTTGAAACTATAGAAAAGAGTGTTTTTACTCATAGTAGGCTGACCCGCAATATAAATAATGCATAGCCTACACACAGTGTTTATAAAACAAGAAATAAAATTATAAAATTATAATCTGCAGCATAATATTCATCTACTTCACATATTCCACCCAATTAGTCTGCGTGTAAGCATTCTTGCCATGCTAAAAGGTAGTTAATGTGAAATCGTGGTCTACATACGCCTGGGTGTTCAAATTTAAAAGGGCACGAAAATCACAGTAAACATTTAGAGTTTATATAAAAAGGTGTTAATTATCTTGTCGTTTATGTATTGTTTCTAGAATTCCGATTAATGTGCAAAATTAATGCCACTTGTACCGATGTTTTTTTTTTCTTCAAATAATGCTGGCTTCAGCAGATGGTGTATCCAATATTAAAATATTGCTGTAGCTTTTATGATACAGTTATTTGTACTAACTTAACAGACCGTAATACACGTTTGTTTATAATTCATGCCAGTAAATGTTATTCCAAATGCATTGCTCATTAAGAGAAAATATTTTACTAATTATGAAGCAAAGAATGTGCAAATGTGTAATCCTATTTAAAAGGCATTAAAAACTAAAACGTTAGCAGTTTAAAATTATACGCCTGTCAAATTATTAGACAGATTGGAAACTAATGCTATCGTTATAGTGATAATTAAATTAGTCTTGTTGTTGTTGAAGTTAGGCCACACGTATTTACTCAATAAGTTGTAGGTTCGATTTCTAATCGTAACGTATTTATTTAAATATAGTATAAAATATAATCTTTGTATTATATTTTTGGTATGAATAAATTTATGTTTGAAATTATGTTACATATTAATTTCGATTCTCAATTTAAATATGTGACTGAAATACAAGTTTGACTGTAATGTTAAATATCTATATATTTCAAGCCCTCTCAGTAGGATAATATATCCATTACAAGAAAAGGCAAGTATCCTTTTGGTTACTAGTTTTCAAGGTTTTACTTGTAAAAGTACCATAAAATGCACACACATTTCCAGATTTGCAGCACTAATGTTTTTATTCAGTGACAACTTTTTTCTCGTAGTTCTCCTATTGGAAGTGACATTTCCCGAGAAAGGTTGACCCTACGGACAAGAATAAATCTCACCCTTGCTCTACCCGGGATTCGAAACCAAAACCGTTCACGCTCAACACTCAACCGACTGCGCCACAGGTGGCAGTCAAAGGTCAACCGGAACACTGTCAGTGGCTATAAGAGCTTATTTTAAGTGAACAAAAAGCAGCTTATTTTATTGGAGATAATTTCTAAGTTACAATTTAAGTAATATATTAATTAATTGTTCACATTTTACCTATAATTCACTGCCACGTTGGTTAGTATTCGCTTGCCTATATTGGTGCTAAGTTAAATGCAGAAACTGCGGGCAAAGTTTTGAACATTGTTTTAAAATACTTAAACTTTAGTTTAACCTTCATACATCACTCTTTTCTTGGTAGCAAAAAAATTGGAAATAAATATATATCTTTATCCTTTTCTCATTTCTATTTTGTGTTATTATCTAGCAGTGATTGTACTAAATATTCCTTTGTCATTTAATATAGAATTACTTTAATTAAAGATGTTTTGAATTTATTATTCATTATTAGAATTCATTTATTTACTGCCCCGTATTGTGATTGATGATTTCGACAAGAGAGACAATTCAAGAATTCTATGTCATCAAAAATATCGTGCCAATAACTATGGATATGTTACGAAATTACATTCGGCATTGGCTAGATAGATGACAGCTATGTACGAATTGTGTTTCTTATTTGCATGATTTTTGGATTTTTTGGAAGTAAAACTGCTATGCTGTAAAATGTGTTCAAGTTGGCTTAGCATTATGTTCTCTAGCCCCTTTGTTTGCAAATTTTTCGAACAAACTTTGTATTGAGTAATGTATTCCCGTTGAGATATTTATTACCACCGCGCAGTAAACCTTCAGATCAAATATTTATATCCTCCAATCACCCCCATTTTAATGGTGAAACATATGATGAAAATGCAGAAAAGAAACAAATAATCTGTTGATTGCATCAAACCACAAAAAGTATTCCATCTCCATCGTTGTTACGATGATCTAACATGATTTTAATTCGATATTATTTAATAATTGAACAGAAAAATTTGACTAATTAAAAAGAAAAGCAATTGAATGCTATCGAAGAATATACGTAGAAGGTAAAGAAATCCTCCAGCACACACTGTCACAAGAGCACTGCTACATGTTGTCGCCAATAAAAAGTCTCCGAGTCCGGTTTTGCATTTGCTGTTACTCAAGACAAAATACCGAAGTTTTTATATCCCTGCGAATGCTACTGGGACGCAGTCTTGCCGCTTAGCTAGAGACTGGACCGCACCGAGCCGTAGTCTAGGGAATAAGAGGGGACTCATGTGCACAGATTTTTGCCGGTAACAGTACATAAGTCCATATTGGTAGCCATTTTGGAAGACTAGCACTACCTCAAATATAATGCTTAAAGAGCATTTCTCAGAAATTGTTGAACCGATTTGGAATCAGTGAAAGTAATGGGAACGTCAAAAAGCTGTATATAATTATATTTTTAATGTAGTAACCACTAAGTACTGAATTTCGATGCATTTCTTCAAGTAAAGCTACAAACGATATAATCACTCAAAAGTAGTATACAAATGGGCAATCTAAGAGGGGTTTGAAGCTGCGCACAAGGGAACTAGGCGACCCCATCTTTGTTGACACCATATGGGAAAAATTACCCGTTTTTCCCCAAACAATTTCCCGTTTTCCCCAAAAAATTTTTTAATTTTCCTACATGCCCATGGTGCCATCTTGGATCTCAACCTCCTGCTCTGTCAATCCGATGCCAGGGTGTTGGGACCCTTTCACCTAGCGTCCTGGGGGGTGCCGAGTCTCATACTCTGGCATTGCTTTCGGGATCTGTCGACCTAGCGTCGTAAAGTGGTGCCGAATACCAGCATTGGCTTACACGCTTGCCAAACCTAAGCCACATATAAGCATAGTTGAATGTAATTTCAGAACCGCAACAGATATAATTGTAAAACTCGTAAACCAGGCCGCACCCCGACGATGACAAGGGTCGCAGGGCCAAGTATACCTCATGTCTATTTATAAGCATAGTTGGCTGTAATTTCCCTACCATATAAGATATGATTGCCAAATTCATAACATAGGCATCATCCACGATGGTGAGTAGGGTCGCAGGGCCAAGTATAAACTATGTCAACTTACAAACATAGTTAGCTGTAAGTGCCCAACCACAAAGGATATAGTTGCCAAATTCATAACATAAGCAACATTTATGATTACAAGAAGTGTCGCAGGGTTAAGTATATCCTATGTGTACTTATAAGTATAGTTGGCTGTAATATAGGAACTATGTAAGATATAGTTGTCAAATTCATAACACAGGCATCACCCCGACGATGACAAGTGTCGTGGAGCCATGTACACCTCATGTCTGCTTATAAGCATAGTTAGCTGGAATTTCGAAAACATGCAAGATAAGTTACCAATTTCATAGCATAGGAATCACCATGACGACAAGAAGGGTCGCATGGTCAAGTATTCCCTACATCTACTTGTAAGCATAGATGGCTGTAATTTCCAAACTCTCTATGATAAAGTCGCTAAATCCATAACATAGGCATTATTCACAACGATGAGAAGGGTTGCAGGGCCAAGAATAATCATATGTATATTTATAAGCGTAGGTACCTGTAATTCCCATAAAATGTAAGACATATTTTTCAAATTCAAACACAGGCATCACCCCCGACTACAGAATTGTCGAAGTGCTGAGTATAAACACATGTCTACTTATAAGCCCCGTGGGCTGTAATTTCCATAACTTGTAAGATATAGTTATGAAATTCAAACACAGGCATCAACCCCGACAATGAAAAGTGTAGAATGGCCGATTATATGGTTTGTTTAACTATATGCATAGTTGGATGTAAGTACCAAACTACATAATTTATAGTTGCCAAATTCATGACATAGGCACAATCCATGACGACGAGAATGTTCGCAGGTACAAGTATACCCTATGTCTACTTATAAGCATATAGAGCTGTAATTTCCGAACTGTGTAAGATATGATAGCCAAATCCATAACATAGACATCACCCACGACAATGAGAAGGGTCACATGGGCAAGTATACCATATGTCTACAAATAAGCATTGTCGCAATAATTTCCGAAATGCATTTCAGAAGATAGATATCATCCACAACAATGAGAAGGGTTGCAGGGCCAAGTATGCAATATGTCTACTTATAGCAAAGTTGGCTATAATTTCCGAACCACATAAGTTATATTTCTCAAATCCATAACATAGGACATCATCCCATGACAACAAAAATCAGTCACAGGGCCGAGTATATCTAATGTCTACTTATAAGCGTAGTTAGCTGTAATTTTTTTAATGTGTATTATATAGATGTCAAATTCATAACACAGTCATCACAGGGTCAAGTATACCCTATGTCTACCTATGCCAACCTATACACCATGGGGTTAGTTACTGGTATTCTCCAGTAGTTTAAAATATATCATGACACAACTTATTTATAAAAAAGAACACAAATTTAAAAACAATATAACAAATAATTTTAAAATGCAGATTATTTAGAAACTATTTCTTCAGAGACTTGCAAACCAAATAGTTTTTGTTAGCTTTTAATGTACTGTCGGATGGTTGTACCAATGAAATAATTTCAAAGTCAACAAATGCCATAGGCTACCACGCGACACATATATATTCACGAAAAAAACATGCTAACGGTTAACACACTGTGTCAAAAAGACATAATGCTATTAACAGCTAGCTAACATCTTGCCTATTCCAAACACTTTCAAAACGTTTGTCTGCAAAAATACATCATATTTATATATTTAGTGTGATAAAAAGCCTTGTCTCGAAAACATTACTGAGCCAGAATAAATTAGCTCATGGCCAGCTTACCAAAAAAAAAAAAAAAAAACATGCTTTATGGGAATCGGCCCAGAAACATTTTTAAGACTTTTGCAACATGTTTACTCAGCGATATCATGCCGACATATTTTCGATGATTGCCGTCTGTTATCCTAAAAAATACAGCGGGCCATTGTCTTTTTTCTAACAGCTTGCAATCTGTCTCAAGAAACACATCACGCCATTGTCAGATGGTTATCTTCTGGCATTGAAACGACAGTAGCCGACAGTACAGATATTGGGCCGACACTTTGCCGACAGGTTGTGTTTGCTGGGTTTCCATTCAACGTTACCAACTTTATTGGTCGCATGTCACTCAGGGCGCCCATTAAGATATATGCTGGCAGAGCAGTGACTTTTTCTAAGGTTGATTTCAAAAGTGCTCACTTTATCGTAAACAAACTTTAAAATTAATGGAGCCCCAAAGAACATCATTATGGTTTCGATACCAGTTAAGTATGCCCAGGCAGCGCTTCAGTGTAGTGAATCTGTCGCTATTCCCTGCTGACCGCTACAGCAGACACGGCTATGAAGTGCCAGTAGTGCAACGTTGCCACGTTAGCAGATTGTCAGTCGTTAGGAGGAGGAAGGAAGCTAGAACGTTGAACATCGTCCTCTACTTTTGTTGCTATAGTACTCAAGTGTCGTGTCTCCTACGAATGTTTCTGCCATAGAATTATTTTCGTCTCAAATAGGAGTGTAAATAAAATAAAATAAAGGAATGTGAGAACCTGTAAAGGAAATGACGAAGTTCAATAATAAAATTAATACCTTTTGCTTTGAGTAATTATGGTCTCCATATAATTTTGCGCTTTAAATTTTAACAACCTTAATCACACAGTGCCGGAAAAACTGAAAGTCATAAAAAATTATAAATACATATAAACATGGTGACTATCTTTTTTGGTGTTAGTAAATTCAGAGCCTACAAAAATAGTATATTTTAATTTCATTCAAAAGCCAACTTGTAAAGTATGGCATTGGAACAATAAAAGTAATGGCTAGTGACATTTTTACACAACGAAACTAAACCTTGTTTAGAATCAATCGGATACAATGGAAGTTTAACCTGTGAACAACAAATGAAGCACGTAAATAAAAACTGATATTATATTTTTTTAAGAAACAGAACTACCTGTAATATCACACCCGCAGTCTACAATATACACCACAGTTCTCTTATGCCAGTATTCGAACCGTGTTCATGTGTGTTCGAGATTCAGATCCAATGCCGTAGGATTGGCTGGCGCATTTACCACTAAACCACCACATCCCCTTCTTGAACACCCACAGAAAGAGCAGATAATAAAATATATTTCAATCTGGAAAATTACCTTGAATAAAATGATTTATTTAAATTCTGAATCTTTATACAGTTGGAAAATATTTTTCATATTAACCACTGAAATAATAATGGAAATTGGTATTGTAAACCGTTTTCGTTCCAGTCCAAAAACATTGTAAAATTAAACTTAAAAATCTTAAACTTAAAATCTCAATGCTTTGTTAGAAAAAGAAATTAATTAGAGAAACTTAATTTTAATTGCAATTGTTACTTTTATCATACATTTTCCAATAGGCCTACGACAAATCGAAGCACCAGCAATAGGAACACGTTATATTCTGCAGTTTTATGTTAACAACACTAGTAGCCAAAAGTAATTATAACTATTATTTTTATAGACCATGACATAATACATGTAAAACTGAGGGCTACATTTAACAACTGACAAAAGCGTGATCAGGGTTGCCACGGGTCTGGAAAACCTGGAAAACAGGGAAATGTCAGGGAATTTAAAAACTGTTAGGGAAATCAGGGAAGTGTCAGGGAACTTCAAATAAGTTAGCTAAACGTCAGGGAATTATGGTATGCATGATATGTTTGTCAGCTATTTCATCAATCGTGCAATGCTGCATTATCATATAAAATTGTTTTAATGATTGTGGACTAAATGCATAGGCATTTTTCTTTGCAGTCTATGTAGTGATTAATTGTGTAAGATCAGAGAATTATTTTCGTTTTAAAGTGTGTTATAAATCAAAGTACAGAATAAAAACTTTAGAAAAAGGTCAGGGAAAAAATATTATTTTTGTCTGTAAGTCAGGGAGATGTCAGGGAATTTTCCAATGGAAAAAAGGCGGCAACCCTGGTGATGTAAAACTGCAGAGTATTTTGTACTGTCAAGCAGTACCACAAACTGTCACTATAATATATTTGTCACTATTAAAATGCTCACTGTTTTATATCTTACAAATTTTTTAAATTAAAATTTTAAATCTTTTTTTAAATGTTGTCAATTGTTTTTTACTTTTTTGGATTTTTGGGTTAACCCTGGTTGATGATCTCTGACCCTGGGTCGCTGATCCAGCTCCCTGATCTTACCCATGGTCACTGATCTGCTTAAGAAATCAAGAATTTTTGGGGGGGAAAAAGAAAATTTTTAAGGAAAAAATTTAGGGACATTTAGTTGATTGTTAAGGAAGAAAGGGAAATTTTGAGGGCAAAATGGACAAAAGGGAAATTCCAACATGGCGCCGGGTGGTTACTCTACTCCTATCACCCCTCCCTATGAACCAAGGTCATTTTATATACTACTCACAACATTACAAATTAAATCATTATTGTGAATTTATTCATTTTCTGACTTGCATAACTAAACATAATAAACGGAGAATAAATGGTTATAAAGTAGCACAAATTGTTGATAAATCAACAAATAATGCAAAACAATCACTGAGAAAAAACGCTTGAGTGGATCAGAATGGACATGCACGTACGACAGTTTGGAACTCTGGCTCACTATCATTTCATTTGACTGCAAGTTATATTAAAATCTTTAAAACGTACGGCCACTCCATCAACCCTTTATGTCAGTATAACATCTACGGTTTTAGAAGTCAGATTTTTGTGAATGTGTTATAAAGAAAATTCAATTCTCTATCTCTATTTGTGTATTTATTACAGACACTGAATACAGTCTTCTGGGGTTAAACTTTCGTTTTTTGGTCAACTAATTTGGATTCGAACTTATAAAATGCTATTCTTTATCCCTCAAGGAAGGTAATTCTAAGAATAAACATTTATTTAGTAAATGTTTATATGTGCGAATGTTTTGTGTGCAAGACAGTCTAAGATAAAGCAAATATAAATTGGGATATAATTTACTTATTTTGTAGTTGTGGGATTGACAACGATTTATATCAAAATATATATAGAAAATTGGAGAATCATGTTTGTAATAACAATGTGACATATTATGAAACAAATTGTAGTTGTGCACGCCACAGTGGCTACCATTCGCATAACATGGCGTCAAGCATTGAGAGACCAATTGCTAGAAAGCACACTTACACACGTATTCACCAATCAGTTAGGGGACTGGTCAGTGTGATGTCTTCCAGCCACCAAGTGTTTCAAATTGGGTTACTTAACATTACTAACATGCATCGCCAATGGAGGTAGTTGGGTGAGAAACCACATCATACACAATACGTCGAGTTGAATTATCCGGCTTAGATGTAATGGTACTACAGGCTGTTCGCGCCAAAGTGAGCTCTTTACACTTTTCGTAATGGTGCCATAACACACACATGGCACATGCAAGCACTTTTATTTAACTTCAGTTAGTGCATAATTGTAAATGATAACTGAGTTACGAATTAATGCGTAATCTTTATTGACATTTGGGTGCATAAATTTACGCTAGATCTTTCAAGAAACTCTAATCACTCCTGCAGATAATATGTAGTAATTTTCGTCCTATAACACTTTTATAATAAATAACTATTTCCTATAATCCAAATTCGTTAAGACATGTAGGGTAATCATCGCGGTGCATGTAAATAGGCTTTTACTTTATGAACGGATCAAAATTGTTTAACTTTTCCGCATTATCATCACATGGAACAGGAAAACTGCACGGATTATTTTGAGGACAAGCTAAACTTGCACACTCATAGACGTAATCCACCTTTGCATTGGATTACAGTTAACAAGGCTCACTCAGGAATGTGTGAAACAAATACGAAACTTGCAATAAAATACTTTTGGGATAACGTGCTGTGTGTTTTGGAGTAATATTGGCCACTTACTGGAGAAGCACGCAGTGAATATACAGTAGTTGATCGAGTATCCATAGGACTTTGAAGTCTAGACTTCAGACCGTTGATTCCGACACATTTCATGGTCTCTAATTATCTTACATATGAAAACATTACTTTACATAATGTATAATTTAATGTTTTTAGTTATTATCACTTATGTTATCAAAGACCTCGTGTGTGTTGGCAAGGGGAATTATAACGTAACACCTCCTTTCATATTTACAATTATGCATTATTTGGAAGAAATTTTTTCCAGTGATCCAGCGTAGTCTGTTAAAATTAATAATTTACTATTTATTTCTCAGATCTGATACAGGCTAGTTCATAAATTCGAAGGTTTCGCCACTAATTTACCTTAATAGCATTGCATATAATGTGTTGGGATATATTCGGACAAAACTGTTATTCATGTTTTGTATCCTTTTTCCTCCAAAGTCATGTTTCCTGCAGCAGTTAGCCACGCCTGCTCCGCGGCACGCGCCTGTGACTTGGGAGGGGGTAGCCTGCCGAACATACCCGAAGTGGGACTTAGAAATATTTTCAGCTACATGAGATCGCTCATTTTTTGTGACGAGAAGTGTTCAATGAATGCTGACTTTTCTGAATTTTGCCTCGAGTTTTTGTTTCCAAGGTAGTTCAAGACCATGGAGTCAAGAGTGAGGTTACCTGATTCTAATATAGCTGTAGTAGTAGTAGTAGTAGTAGTCTGTAAAATTTTATGCTTGTTGAATTCTACTGATTTTTCTCATATATTTGTTTTCAAGGTCATTAAAGGTCATGGGGGCAAGGTCGAAGATACCTGCATCTTATATGGCGGTAGTAGTTTGTAGTGCACTTGCTAGTTGACTTTTATGTATATTTCTCGTATTTTTGTTTTCAAGGTCATAGAGTCAAGGTCGAGGTTACTTGCATCTAATGGTGGTAGTAGTGTGTAATGTATTATGATTGTTGAATTTTATGTATTTTTCTCATGTTATTGTTTTCAAGTTCATTTACGGTCATGGGGTCAAGGTCGAGGTACCTGCATATAATACTGTATGGTAGTAGTCTGTAATGTATTATGCTTGCTGACTTTTATGTATTTTTCTCGAGTTTTTTCAATGTCATTTAAGTTCATGGGGTCAAGGCGAAAGTTATAGGTCAGAGGTCAAAGGTCAAAATTCAATTGCTTATGTGCACTGGCTTCCAATATTGTCGACATGTGATGTCTAACAATATGGCAGTCGCCTACCAAGATGGTGATCGCCTACCAAGATGGCTGACTGGGTATGGGTGTAAGGTGGAGGCCTGCTGACTTATTTGTTGGGTGAGGGAGGAGGGAACCTCGGTAAATTTTAGTTTTTAAAATAATTCTTAACAATTTTTAGTAGTTTTATTATTTTTTTATAATAAGTCTTTAGTAAGTTTTATTATTTATAATAATAATTTTTGGGGAATTTTTTAGAGTATTTTCTGAATTTTTTTGGATGTTTTTAGATCTTTGAGGACAAAGCTCAAAATCAATGTCAAAGGTCATATGTGCCAAAGATGGTAGACTGGACACCGTAATGACAGAGCATGATGTCGGGTGGTCGGCTCCTGGCTTTTTTATTAAATTTTAAACAATTTTTTAATAAAATTTTTCGTAATAAATTTGTTTGTGAATTTTTAAACAAGTTTTTAAGAATTTCTAATTATAATTTTTATAAATTTTAATGATTTTTTATGAAATGGTTTGTAATAAAAAAAATTATAATATTTAACGAATTTTTCTTCAATTATTTGGTTTTCTTTTTGCGGTTTTTAGGGGTTTTGAGGGTAAAGGCCAAGGTCTAAAGTCAAGGTCAATGGTCACGGGTCAGGGGTAGAAGGTCAATGACATCCAAGATGGTGGTCGGTGACGTAATAACATGGCGGCCGGCAGGCTCCTCTGCTCTACGCCCCACGCCCTTGGCTATCTATCGGCGTTTCCCTACTACTTGCATGTTCACCACTGTCGTATAAGTTTGTCGCTGCTATGTACAAAAAAAATAAGTGACACAAGTTGCGTGTTTGAATTTACTTTTTTTTCCTTTGGACTGGTTGCTACTTAGTTTTAATATTTGTTCCAAATGAGGCCGTTCTTTTAACGAGATATCCCAACATATATCAATAACAGGATATTAAATAATACATATCTTTCCCGCACAGTTTTATCAGGGTTAAACACAGTCGCGGAAAAATATTAACGTTTATTATGTAATGTGTTATATCGTGTATAATAATTAAGTTAGCAATGTTAAATAATGACAACCGCAAGAACCATCGTCAATACAGACACTGTTAAAAAGTCATAAAGCTGACCTAAATATGGTTATAGGCCTAAACTGCAAACATTTAGACGTAATGGTTTTTGAAACATGACAAAATTCTTTGAACAGCTGCAAACAGTAAACAAAGCATTTGACATTTAAAACGCAGATGTCACATGCAATTTTTATATTTACTTGTAGCGGAAGGATACATAATCGGTAAACCAAATTATAATTTAGCAGGTCTTCCAGAAAAGTGTGAAGTAACTGTAAATTTAATACAACGTGTATTTCCCCCCCCCCCCCCCCTTCAAATTTGTGTTGATTATTGGATTGATACCGATTCGGTTTTGTTTGTACCCATAGACCCTATATATTTTCTTGTTAAAATGAATATGTTTTTTAAAAATTGAAAAAGGGGGGAGGGGGAATGCGACAAATCGTTGTGACAGTTATTGGGTCGGAACTGCTATTTACATATGCCATAACGATAACGGATATTGTAAGGCATCATAAGATCTATGAACGTTCGTGTTCCACTTTTTTGTTCAGTGTTTGTGACGCGAATCGCATTGATTCTCTTTTCAATTCAAGGTAGTCTGTATTTTCCTTCAAAGTGTGCTTCCTGATGACTATAAATAATCGCAGGGGTAAACACTAGAATTCGCAGGAGTTGACTTGAGACAGGACTGTTTCTCCCACAGGCAGTTTCACGTGGCGTGCTCTCGTGTAAGCTCACCCCTCAGCCTGGAAGTTTTGGTGCCACCTTCTAAAATGGTAAAGAACATTGTTTACAAAGAAATATTGCAAAAAGACTTACTTACATGTTGACACGGCCGATTACCAATAACAAATCCAAACTTAACTGATTCAATCCTTTCTTTTTGAACTTGCATTTCATTACACTTTATATTTTTAAAATATGTAGTCTATTTTAAAAACATACTTACTATTTAAAATATATAGTAACGAAAACATGAATCCTGCGTGGACATAGTCGTGGACAAAAGCTAGTTAGGATATATTTCTAAACATAGTTTTTTTTCCCTTGTTTGCTAATAGCAGTATAGTAATTACATTAAATATTTATAAATGGAATAAAACTCGTCTATATATTTTAAGCAATAATTCTGAACATTGTTCTTAAGGGGACTATGTAGCTGCGCGTCCAAGGTCAAAAAGCGAGGGAGCGATACGGGCGACACGAACACGCACGCTTAGCGCCTCATCGCTCCTACGCGCAAGGACGTGCCGTGTTACCGTCCTAACGCTTTACTGTGAAAATTAGATCTGTAACTGTGGTGTTTTATTACACGCGATGAAAGAACACAGATCAAACTACATGAGTATAATCGTACTTTTATCTTACCGCTTGAAGAAACTGCATAGGCAAGCTTTAAATATGCTATATTTGACCACTTTCACGAATTGTTTTCTCCATTAATACACTTAATATTATAAAAGTAAAAACATAAGGACAAAGACTACTTTTTTTATCCTTTCTGGCAAAACTTCGTATTTCGGGAACTTTTATTTACCGAGATACACGTTTACGCGCAAACAACGATCTCGCAGAAAACGTTTCAGTGCATAGCTTAACTTCTTACAAATGGCAAAGCAGATTGAAAGCAGCGAAAATTCTGTATTGTTCAGTACTGGCCAGTTTGTTTTACCGTATTGTTACTTTCCAAAACAATGTCGCTTAGCGATTGTACTCCGTATTGCCAGCGACGTCACGTAGACGTTGTAAGTCCTTGTAGTGTCACGACAGTGATCGGCCGAGAACAGCAACTCCATGCCAAAGTGGTATCATGGATATAAACGAGTATATTTGACCAGTGCAAGAGGATATGGCCCCGTGAAAATGTGTCACATGATCTCTTTACCCTGGGTTGAAAGAAATTGTTTGCGATTTTATCTAGCGGTCACATATTTCAGCTGCATATACGAGGAGCCATGGTTTAATTGTGGGAAACAATTCTCGCCTATTCATTTCCTCTGACGAGTGTGAAGCGCGCGTGTGAAGGAGAGTTTCGCAACAGAACATGTGAAGTTCCACTTGCGTCACCAACAATACAAAATTAAAACCTCATTATACATGAACGGAAAGAAGAAACAATGCTTGAAGCACAATGGTGTTACCTACGACGTAATAGCCGAGGTTTCGTTAATACCGTGTCGTATAAAAATAGGAACAGTGGAAGGGCAAACCTACAGGTATAATTTAGTTTCTCAAATAGTTTATCATATGCCAAGAGAATTGCAGGCTACTTTGGGTACGGTATTTTAACTTGCTGATTCATGCCATCAGAACAGGATATGATCTGCTCGGTAATTGCCAAAACTTGTCGCTCCACAAGGCTGAGGCATTATAGGCTGTTCACGGTAAAATGAGCACTTCTGAAAGCCCCGCTTGAGATCTGCTTATATGCACGTTGTGTATTCCTACGCCTTTTATAAAATTAACATTACCATGGGTCTCATCACTTTATTAATACGTAGGTCAAGTGAAACTGTGAAATTATTCAGAAAGTTAATACTTTACAAATCTGCTTATTTTTGCACTTCGATGCATTTAAAAAAACAGAAAGAGAAGGAAATAATTTTAAATGATCACAAATGGTTATCTAAATCTATTTATTCGACGCTAAAATATAAAACTACTTTTCAGACATCGTTGCCAACATTACTGGGCGAATGTCACTCAGTGCGCCAGTTAAAATATATGCAGGCAGGGGCAGTGACTTTTTTCTAAGGTTCATTTCTAAAGTGCTCACTTTATCGTGAACAGCCTTTACCACTGAAATAACAAGGCCTTAGCTACAACCTCTTTGTAACGTCATGGTGGTAGGCAATAGATCGCTGAGTGAAACTGTTTTGGATCGTCTAAAAATGAAACGGAATGGAAAAATCTTCAGTACCGAATACAACTATTTTCGTTTATTTCGTTGATTTGCCATTTGTAAACAAGCAAAAACGGTATTCAGAACTATTGATTTGATTCATATCTGAATATATCAACCAGTTATACGCCATTCCGTTCCCTCTGCTGTCATTTGCACCTAAGGAAATAAAGTAACTAATAATGTTTTGTTAATGATATATATCTCAAGAATTTAATTTCTTTGTTTAGTAACGATGTTATATAATAACGTTTAACAAATAGGGAAGGTATTGTAAGCATAACCGCTTTCTAGTAAAGCACGCTGTGTATCATATCTCGTAAGATATGTGTGTAGTTTGAAATAGCTTATAAAATCTGTATTCTTTAAAGATAAAACACTACAAAAATCGCCTCTATGTATGGTGTACGAAACAATGAAGTCCCGGTGTTCGCCTAAACAGCTTTGTTAGGCTGGTGTTGATGTTGGTACACACAAGCGCACACACACAAGGGGCCGCGGTTATGCAGTGACTAGACTGCTCACATTCCCACCAAGGCGAATAGGAATTCGATTCCGCTCACGGACTTTAGCAACTGTAAATCATGTCGGCGCTGTGGTCGGCGGGTTTCCTCGTGGATTTCCCATTTCCCTTCGCCCTTGCATTCCGGCGCTGCTTCATACCCACTACGCCTCACCCACATCGGCTCTAAAAATCCCGTTGATAAGAGCCGCCTAAATCTCTCTATGTGACTACACATGCACTGCAATAATCTTACATATTAATTTTTCTACTGAAAGCTATAAACTTAATTTCCTTAACACATTATGAATTTGTGGGTACAGTGTGCTTTCGCGAACTAGAATTCAGCTAGTACGGTTTTATTCCATTGCTAGGCGATTTCCAAGACACTGAGGAACACAAACCTTAAATACCATGGTGTATTATTACATTTAAAGCCACAGTTTTAGATAAAATACAAACACCCAAATGCCTAAACTAATCATGTTGCAAGCCTTAGGTGTGATGTCACTGGCCGATATCATAAGAACGTCTACACCACAACGATTCGAGTTTCAATCCCAGACAAACCGAAACCACCGACCTTTGCAGGCCCCAGACGTAAAGATTGGTATTGTTAGTAAGCCGTTTACCGACGAGCAATAATAAAATAAAATGCCCACTTGTGGTTGTGCGTCTTGATATGGGCGCGAGTACACGAAAGCGAAATTCATATACTCCATTCACATTTACTTCGCACTTTTCTGAAGCCCTGCTTAAGTTCTACTTCCACATTATTCTTCTGCATTGTACTAACTGAGCTTAAATAATTCCACCAAACTACACCAAAGAACGACGCACCAAATTCGTGCGCACTCAGGTGTTTTGCATGAGAACTATTTCTTACTAGGTGTTACCAACACAGATGTTTTCTCAATGTTTATATATATAAATAATATATATAATTAAAACGTATTTTACATAAAAAATTAGTCAAACTTCAATTTAACGTAAAATAAGATACTTTTATACTAACCGAGGTATAAAAGCTTATGATACATGATATATTTAGAAACTAACTAAACACGGCATACATGGAGTGATTATTCCAAAGTCTGGTTAAAAAAGTGCGAAGAAACCGCGAATAGACTATAGACGGTATATCGTACTTTAGGTTTCTACCCTTTCAAAGGTGGTTTATTAAAAAAAAAAAAAAAACAGGAAGTTGGTGCAAAGTTCTTATGTAAGTTTAGCAGAAGGGGTAATTGTAGATGCTGTACAACAGCGCTTGAGTAATTCAAGTTTGACGAGGAAAAACCTGACCGCAGACTTACTGCATTTGCACACTTCACTTTCGTGAAACAAACCAACTATCATGACAATACTATCTAACTTTCTTATAATTCGACTTATTACATAATAATAATTATGAGAAATATTTTGTTATTTCCAGTGAAAATGTACTACATACTAATGTAACTGCTTCAGACTGCCCAACACTTTTTTAGACTATGATCAAAAATTATTATTATTTCTAAGATTGATTTTAAAAACCAAGCTGTTTTTTTATTTTTTTAAATGCTTATTTGCAAGTTTGTACCTCGTTTATATTAATGTGTTTCATTTTCTAAGTTAAACTAATTTACCATCAGTGATTTGCAAGCATCTATATATTTTCTATTCCCTAAATAACTGCAATAACTTGAGAAATATATACAGGATTAAAAAATGTTACTAACTATATTTCACGGAGTTAATATTACATTTTTTAAATATAAAGTGAACTTTTTACTAATAATTCATTACGTCACTTTAACATATATTTTCAACTAACTTGTATAAATTTCCATTAATTCTATAATAAACACAGCGGTTTTTTTTATATGTTTCGTAGATAAGCTCACAGTATATCAAAATACAGGATGTTCTGCGTCTCAACCGACATACTTTGGCAGCGTGTTACACAGATCACTGACAACAAAAAATGTCATATACACAAGTAGGCTATGCAGCACCATTTCAGAGTTACAAGTACGTAAATGCAATAAAACCACAAATTGGAATTGCCGAATGTCCTTAATGTAACTGTTGAATGTCCCACACGAGCTGTTCAAAATGTGCACCAGCTGACCGTAAACAGGCTGCGATACGTTGTAGCCTACCATGGCGTGTTGTCACTGCATGCCAGTAAGTTCATTTCTGAGTGGATTAGTGGTGTCGGTTACAGTCTTCAGCAATTAGTCTCGTGTGTCTGATTGCCATTCACTGTAAACCCTACTCTTCAGGCAGCATCAGAAAAAAAAAGTCCGACCGGGAGAGGTCTGGAGAGCGCGCCGGCCATGGGACGGGCCCACCTATTTCAATCCACCTGCGCGGATACTCAGCTGCTGCACCACGCCCATTTCCATCACAGTATCCGTAAACAAACATCATATCTGCATACTCTACACATTCCTGGCATTGTTGCACAACCACTCGCCTCGACACACTTACAAAGACTGGCCACACTAGCACTGTCTGCTTATGGTCAGATTTGGCACCTTTTGAACAGCTTGTGTGGGACTTACAACAAAAATGTAGTCAATTTTACTAAAGGTATTCAGTAATTCCAATTTTTGTTTTTATTGCATTTAAGTCCCTGTAACTTTGAAATGGGGCTGCATAGCCAAGCTGTGTGTATGACATTTTTTTGTTGTCTATGATCTGTATAACACGCTGCCGAAGTACTTCGGTTGAGTCGCGGAACAACCTGTATATGCACCAAGCGAGGTGGCTAAGTTGGTTTCGTGCCGGATTACGGACCGAGGGATCCGGGTTCACATCCCGATTATTGCACGAATGTGAATTTTACTAGGCTGAGTCACTATCCACGGAGAAACCGTCACTAAAAAAATCGAAATTAATAGGCTGCGCACAAAAGTGGTAAATAATTGAACTCTCATTCTAGAGGACCTGTGACCTAGGTTCGAGTCTAGATACGGCTATCCTGAGTTCGATTTTCCATGGTTTCCCGAAATCACTCCAGGCGAATACTGGGAGGATTCCTTCATACAGACCAATGCCTATTCCTTACCCGCTCCTTGGCGCCACGGTGGCTGAGCGGTTAGAACACTCGCCTTACACCAATGCGATCCTGGTTCAATTCCCGGCCGCGTCACCGGTTTTCGCATGCAAAATAGTGCAGGACGATACCGATGATCTCCTGTTTCTACCGCCCCTTCATAACGGTGCCGCTCCATTCTCACCCCAATCACACTCATCGGCTCTCAAGACCTCGCTGTTAAGAGCCGCCCAAACTCTTCACTCACTCACTTACACGCTTCTGCTTCTGTGAGTAACTTACTCTGTCTCTAATACCTCTACATAATTAGAATATATATATATATAATATATATATGTGTTCGATATATATCACGCACCTTTACTTTGCATAAGATTACCTTGAAATCTAAACTGATGTCTTAAGCCGCATACCTGATAAGAACGAAGTGTCCTATTTACCTACGTTCTTTAATCGTTGGTTTACAAAATTTGTATATATTTATTTTAATTATATTTAATTATTTTAATTATTTTTAATTTTATTTTAATTAATTTTGGTAGTTTTTTTTTTTTACATACACTAGCTCTTTCCTTAGGACTAGCACAAAAGTTGCGCACATAAATGGAAAACATTTATCACATGAAAAAATTTAGAACTAAAATTGCACGTTAGTTACAACAAAATTTCGCATTTCACGGTTAACATTTGTTTAGGTTTTTTTATACTGAAAAAATGTTTTTGCTACTTTCATAACCCAAAGCATTTTTTTAAAACTGGTTTTCGTGCAATAGTTTTATGAAAATTTCTTCGGTACCTCCTCAAATACGTATAACAAAAAGTTTCCTTTTAGTCTGACTCAAATCATGTGCTGAATATTATGATAATTTTTCAATACACACAAGCTGAACCTTTTAGAAATTTGGGATAGACTATCTTATAGATATATTAGTTCATAATGTAATGTATTTTATAAAGCGTGTAGTAACGTAGAGTAGTGGCTTACTAACGTCAAGGCCAATATCGGTTAACAGGGTAATCGGTACTCCTTCCATTAAAGTCTTATTATTTTTAATATTTCCGATTACGCTAACATAAAATAACCTTCAGTCACTGGGAATCCTAAATTACGTATCTGGAAGCTGAATGTATTAAAAATATCAATCTGATTAACAAACTAGTTACAGAAAATTAAAGAACTCTACTGCAAATAACGTTCCTAACGAGACTTTATTAGTTGATTCGTTACAGATATACTGAGGTGGATAATTATGTGCGTATAAACCTGAGTTTTTGTTGATTTTAATTCGAATGTTCTGCTCCTGGATTCAATTGTCTAAAAGTTGTGCGTTGTGTATCTCGCTCAATTATAAAGACCGCGAAGGCAACCCGGTTTTCATTTAACATCTGAGAAGAAGTTAAACGCTGGCGAGCAACAAAACACAAGTCGAGGCCGACAAGCACCAGTGAGTGAGTGGGATGAAAACAATTTTTTTTACACATTTCTTCCTGATGTCATGTCCGAAGGTAATAGCTGGCCTTGCTAATGTACATTTGTAGCATTGTAATAGATTGCCTAGGCAGTATCCAAGTTCGTAAGGGATGGAGGTCCTGATAAAAAAGAAGGTTATAATTTTAATTTACTAGTTTATTTACGATGTTCTGGAAATTCACACAATTATTTTCATAATATTACTGCATATCCCTACTATTAATACTAGTAATTCTAATCAGTAAGCGTAGTTATTACATCACTCTTAAATATAATTAACGTCTTTATCACTGTATTTAAACTAGCTGCAATTTCTTAATCTTGACTAATTATTTACATATATATAATCAAAATGTCCACTGTCATATATTTACACCATTCCAAATGTCCGCCACTCATTTATTAAGACGCACTTTCTTACAGACTAGCCGGTCACTATCAGGGAAGTATTCATAAATATATCTTGAGCACTAATTTCGTCAAGCCAATCTTATTACGTGCATTAATTACATAATTACATTTAATGAACATTACTTAAGCTTGTCTCAAGCATATGCAAACAAAGCTGCCTTCACAAAGGCTGTCTTAGTTTAATGTGCCGTAAGACTGAGTACTTCTGTTGCATTCATTGCTTGAGATCGTTATTTGGAACCACATTTCATAGTCATCGAAACCTTACTTAAGACGGCCAATTAGCCTGTTTTCGCCAAACTTACTGTAGGTGTGACTTGAGGCAGTGCTTTATTTAAATGGCGGATGCTAATTGGGTAACTTCGTACATCGAGCCAGAATTTTTTTCTGCAAAATGGTGATAGCAAAGCTTGTGTTAGAGTGATATTAAATGTTTAATTGCGCACGGGGAGAAAGTCCACGTTGCTCTGCTTCGAGAAAGTATTTATTGAGTTATTCACGGCCTATTGACATATCATTAATGCTGTCGAGTTCTTGTGAGGTCATGTTAAATACGAGACAAACAAAAACTACACGTCCATGCGAGGTTTTCACTGAACAACAAAGAAATTTTCAATTTAGCTTTGCTCGAGCTACACTAGATCATATTCTACAATATGTTAATCGCATGTATTTTTTTGCATTTTTTCTGGCTAGTTGAGAGACTGTGATGGGAACATGTGCAGAATACCTAGATCAGTATGTCTTTTCTTTAGTTGGAAGTAAGAAGATATATTTGGCGTGTCTCCTTAAGTTTTGTGAAATAGTTGTTTGCGCGAATACGCGTATCTCCGTAAAGAAATGTGTTATGGGAATACAACTTTTTGTTAGAAAAATGTAAGAAGCAATTATGTATGCCCATATTATT
The DNA here is from genome assembly GCA_029891345.1 of Dryococelus australis. NCBI lineage: Eukaryota > Metazoa > Arthropoda > Insecta > Phasmatodea > Phasmatidae > Dryococelus > Dryococelus australis. The sequence goes on from CM056995.1 coordinate 216,438,838, forward strand.
TTTATTTTTGTCATATTAAGTGTATTCTTGTAAGTTTGAACAGCAATCAAATTGTTTGATTGAGATGCCCCGGGATATTCTTTTTTTCGTAGGTGGCACTTACGTGTAACGGTCACCAGCAGAAGGATTTCAAGGAGTGTTTCAGCAAGAGACAATTTTGGAGACAACTTGCCTTGAATACTTTCACCTCAACATGTTTTCGCCTCTACTTATTTCTTTAGGGTATGTTGTGCCGAAGTAAAATGCAGAAACTGATAAGCCGAAACGCAACACGCTGGCAAAATATATGCTCCCTAAAATCTATGGAACAGGTCGTCCAATGAAATTACTTTTTGGAACTACGTGACTTATCCGTGTTTCGCAGGCAGAAATTGCCATTTTCTCTTATCTATTATTAGGACTGAAAACTTCACATATCACATTTTTCCATCGCTGACAGAACAAATATGCTTTCAGTTGCTTTGAATTAAATTGCATTGCAATAGGCCAAGCAAACACAGCCAACGTCTTATTCAGCACATCGATATGTCTCGTGATATACGCTACTGACATCACACGAGCGCCCATTACAAGCGCACAAATACTTTATTTTGTACATATATGCCCTATGTCGCTTGACACAAATGTATTAGGCCTACTGCAAGTTCACAGGCATAAAAATCGAAATTTAAAAATGCGTATGATAATAATTAAATTATCTTTTTTTTTTTTTTACACAGCTAACAAATTTTGCAGCGTAGCAATTATTTATATTCTCCCTACCCTAAGTGAAAATTCTCTGACATTTCCTTGACTTTTCCCTCTCAAGCGGAATTTCCTGACTATTCTCTGTTTTCTCTGTGGGTGGACATGCTGCGAAATAGTGTTTCTCCCTCGGTTTTTACGCAAGGTCTGTTCCGTCATGGAGTGACGAAACCCAGCCAGTTCTATGGGGGAAATTCTTCGACCATCGCCCGTGAAGATAACTAACCTGTGGCCTGCTTTGTTAATGTGAGCAAAGCCAACTCGCAATTATTTGCTCGCTATAAAAGTTGAACTTCTGTGTGTATTATATTGGCTGATGAGAAAGATGTGCCGTTCATATCCAGGCAAAGGATCGCTTTTGAATTTTGTAATACGTTGTGTTGGAGTGGCCAGGAAACGCTCTAACAAGCTTGCGACAAAGATGTAATGGACAGATAGACAATATCGAAGTAATAAAGGCATTAAGGAAGCCAAGAGGTTGGGATATAGCAACGTATGTGAAAGAAGAGTAATTTGTGACAGCAGAGAAACCCTGTATGCGTTGACAGGAAACAGACTGGGGGAGAGAGGACTGTTTTTAAAAGTTTGCGGGCTCATCAGAATCCCAAGTCAGTATAAAGCTTGGTGTTGGTATTTCCTTTTTAAATAGCTACCTTCACAGTCTACGCATTTACACGTGGTATCCAGTGATGCACTAACCTCTCAGACACATAGTTGACGAACACACTGAAAGACGGCAGTTGGTTCTGCACACTGTTTCCTCCTTCCTTAACCCGCTTAGTGGCCGTGTCCACAACAGTGGACACGTTGCAAATGAATGAAAGCTATGATCAGACTGTACACGGCAGGATCCAGTCTTCCTTGTAGCTAATCTTATTTGTGGACTTTTCTACGCATATTTGACATGAATGGTTTATGCCAATATAATATAACAAGCAGCACTTCAACTCGGAAATTAATGTGTGTCCGAACGGGTTTTAAATATAACTTTAAATCACATTTTATTTGTATATTAAAATATTTTATTTCAAATTAATAAGAATTAAATTCCACCAATGAGAAAACAAGCGTGTTGGTAATGCTTAGTAAGAAATAGTCCTTATGCAAAACATTATTAAAGGCTGTTCACGCCTAAGTAAGCACTCTTAAAATGAACCTTAGAAAAAAGTCACTGACCCTTACTAAACATGTTTTAATGGGCGCACTGAGTGACATTTGCCCAGCAAAATTGGTAATTATGGACAGAAAATAGTTCCATATCTTAGATTTGGAAAAAAGTGTTAGGTAACCATTTGTAATAACGTAATTATTCTTTCGCTTTCTGTTAATTTTTATTGCATCGAAGTGCAGAAATGAGCAGGTTTGTATAATATTTCCTTTCCTAATAATTTCTCAGTTTTACTTGGCCAACGAATTAATAAAGTGATGAGGCTCATAGAAATGTTAATTCTACATATGGCGGAAGAATACATAATGTGCATAAAAGTAGATCTTAAGCAGGGCTTTCAAAAGTGCTCATTTTACCATGAACAGCCTATAAACTGAGTGCTCACGAATGCGGCTAAGCTTTGTTTGCACGGAGCGGAGGAACTTCCTGAAAGTAGAACGTAGGTAGGGCTTCAGAAAAGTTGTAAGTAACCGTGAGAAGACTAGTATAAGTGTAGTTAAGGGCTATTTTTTAAATATTGATTTTAAAAGGGCTTACTGTGCCGTTAAGAGTGTATGCATCAAAGTACACGTGAGTGTAGATATTTAGGGCGGTTCTTAACATCGAGGTCTTGAGAGCCGGTGAGGGTGAACGAGGCGAGTATGGAGCAGCGCCGGAATGCAAGGGAGGGAAAACCCACTGACCAGTGGCATCGTCCAGCACGATCCCCACATGCGAATATCCGGGGGCGACCTTGCCCGGAATTGAACCCGGTTCGCCTTGGTGGAAGGCGTGTAGTCTAACCACCACTCCACCACGGCCCCGTTTTATACGTCTTTAAGGTTCCCGCCTAACTATCGCTTGGACTCCGTTGCAGTGTGCTTGAAATACACGGTTTTTTTTCACGAAACTATTACACGTGCGTGCAATGTGCTTACCGGCGAAAATACCACACACTTCAGACGATGGCTATTGAGTGCTTTCAAGACGTCACACACATTAGAAACGCCATCTGATGGGGGACGCGGTGGCTGAGCGATTAGCACACTCGCCTCCCAACAAGGCGAACTGGATTCAATCCCCGGCCGGTTCATAGGATTCTCGCAAGTGGGAATCGTGCCGGACGATGCCACTGGTCGGCGGGTTTTCTCGGGGATCTCCCGTTTCCCCCACCCCTTCATTCCGGCTCGGCTCCATATTAACTTCAACCACCCTCATCGGCTCTCAGATCTCGCTGTTAAGAGCCAGCCTAAATCTCTACACTCACTCACAATCTCAGAGTACTCCAAAAAAAAAAGTCCTTTTCAAAGCGCAGCATCTGAAAATATACGCATAAACTCCATACAAAACTACTCAAGAGCCCTGCATTGGACCTTACTGCAGGCTTTCCACCAATAAAGTAATAAGGCCACAGCTGTAAGACCCATACGTACATTCAAGGCAACGAGAACACTGTGCGCCAGTTGAGAGAGAGCCTTACGCATAGTGGTGATGGGGCACTTGATGCACGTGGCAGTGTCGTCCACAATGCAAGTAAGATAAAGAGACGAAGCGCAATGCTATTTTGGTGGGCCGTTATTTTCCTCAATGTTTGGGCTATTAGGTAGAATTAGCTGCCAACCGTCCAACTCTTAAACACAATTATTTCAATTTTCAAACAGACGTTTTAGTTACTGCTCATAACAATTTGGTTAAAATTTTATAATTAAATGCTGTATTTACAAACGGCAACATGGAAGTAAATATGTGTGTAGCAATTGATGGCATAGAATATATAGGTTGGCTACTCTGTTACCTGCGCAATCGTTTATTAAAAATGCTAATTATACACTTTTATTTCTTTTAAAAAGGCATAGTCGCTGATATCAGTACCTCGTGTACCATTTATTCTTAGGCAATCAGCATTTGTAAATTCAATAAAGCTCAAGCATCCAAATTCCTGCAATTGGTTGCAAACATCAACTCCACCTTCTCTAGCAACGAACATAACAACGGAAACAAAACAACTCAACGCTGAGGCGATGACAGCGCATGCCAACATCAAAATTATATATTTTATGACTGATGTTAATAATTAAATTTAATATACTTGTCACTTAAGTTTATTTAAAAATAAAATTGCACTGTTTATAAAATAAACAGCTTTCTTTATTAATGAGAGTTATTTTTATTTATAACAGTTGGCGAAGTCATTCTGCCCAAAAATTTAGTGGCAAACGAAATCCCTATAGAGCTTCGACCCGTTGGCGTCGTCCCTATCACTCTAGGTAGGCGGGAGTAATGCCGGAGTCACATAGGTCCGACAAGCACGACACTACAACTCGGACACAACACGTAAAACTAAGCAGCCAATGAAATACAAGATAGATCTAACGTAAGCCCGATAAATTCTGTCGTCCGACCGGCGATTTTTGACTAGAAGTTACTTCTATTTTCTTTGTGTCGTGCGGCACAACACACAGAGTGTATAAACTTGCAAAATGAAATTGTATGGCAAGCTTGCCCTACAATGGCAAATACACAGCTTAAAAGAAATTAATAATTTCACCTTCGCATTAGCGATAACACTTTGTCGCCATCACGAATTCGAAATTTCCCGTCTGCCCCCCGCCTTTGAAACTAGCGTAGTTAATCAGCGCCTTCTGAACGATTCAAGGAAATTCTACTCTTCGTGTAGCGTCAGTAAACTGTCGGGCTGTAAATTCGAGGAGTAGCGTTGAAAATATAAATGTTGTGTCGTTGTTGCGAGTTTTTGTCGTGTCGTGCGGTGTTTGTCGGTGCTGTGTGATACCCGGTTTTGGTCATTGTTGCGTGAAAGCAGTATATTTCTATAATTTTTCTTATAACTTGTTTTCCAAAGTGTCTGTCGAAATATTTTGCTCGACAAGACGTAAATAACAACTTTTAACACCTTCTTACGTGGTGGAATATTTACTGCCGTCATTATTCTGGGAGCAATGATGGAAGAAAATAGAGAATTTTTGTTTTCCTACCTGCAATCAGTGCTCTGAGAATAACAAACATAGTTAATTTGTAACAATGTAGGAAATTGCTAAAAGTGGTTATTTACGTCTTGTCGAGCCAAACGTTTGAAACATCAGCTGCGAAACAAGTTATGACAAAAATTGTATAAGTATATAGCTTTAACACATTGCGGTCTGCACACATTTACTGGCACTTTAGACAAATTAGAAGTGACTCGCCTATATCCAATACTGCAAGATGACTGGTCCGGTTGGTGTCTCAGTTAGAACTCACATCGTCCTATTGGTCAATACCACACCGGACCCCACCCTGTATCTTACACTATAGCGTTTATTATTGGCCGGTCATCAACTAATGGTAAGCCGAATTGATACTCACACGATCACGTGTCCTTACTCATACAAAAAGGATTTACAGTCAATCATGTCCCTTTCAGTGGCTACGAAAAAAATAAATTTTATCGTTAGCAATTTCGTTATTACTGTGCTGTCGTGTTCTTGTGAGGTAATGTTAAACGCTAGCCGAACAAAAATTGCGCATCCATGCGAGTTTTGTTCTAAGCAACAAAGAAACTTTCGTAATTAGCTTTTCTCGAGCATAGTATACAAAGTGTTAATGCACCAATGGACTTAAGGGTTTGAAATGTGCTGAGTCCACGGTGGGTGAAGATCGTAGAGCAGTTGTAGCTGCACTCACCAGGCGGTCGGCGACGAAGCTTAAGCTGGGTAGTCCCATGGCGACGACCTCGCGCGACGGACCTCGACAGGCGTCTGTTCGCGCCGCGCGTCCGCCAGCCGGTCGAGGTCTCCACTAGGGGAGAGGTGGTAGGGGGGGACTTCCAGCCTCCAGCACGTTGCTCGCCTGGACAACGTCGCTCTGCTCCACTGGAGGACGGGAGTCAGCGGCTAACTGCTAGTCTCCGCCCCGCTTCCCCGATAACAAAGCAACTTCGCGCTTCATTACTGCTAGAGACGTGCAAAATTCGCGTTATTATTTGGCATCGGTCTGAATTTCACAGTACTGTAAGCACCAAAGGCGGCGACGTCCTTTCATTGGCTGTTGTATAGATGTCAAGCCACGCCCTTTATAATTGATTTGTACGTGACTGGGGCACAAAATTGTGAAGTGTTCGATGATTGGCGCAGCGTTTCCCAGGGCGTGTCAGATAAAGTATGGTCCAATGACAAACGTAAACCAGAGGTATACGTGTTTAATGGTAAACGTGTCTCCAAATAATAACGCGAATTTTGCATGTCTCTAGTGATTACCATACGTGTGTTGGCGTGGTTCGCTATTCTGCTAGTTTAGTGCTATTTCTGATAGTTACCGTTCGTGTTACCGGAAACACGTTTTGACGTGAATACGTCTTTAAATTTGCAACCAAGTGGGAGGCAATCCAAAAATTCGATGATAACAAAATCGGGAGATACAGTTCTACATTCAAAATTCAATTACACCACTCGATTACCAAAAGATCAAAAAATATGTTACGTTGAGTGAGAACTGCGAAGCATTGTGCGAGGTTGTTTTTTTTTGGGGGGGGGGGTGGGGGGCGCAAATTTGACTTCTTTTCGCCGCGTCATATAAATTCCGCGTAGTATAACTTTTGACTAGGAGAAGCTACGGCGCTCGTTTAGGTTTCAATCGACAGCTCTCGTCAAGATCAATCAATTGCGTGTATAAAAACATTTGTGTGGTGTGGTTATGATGAAATTTTATGCGTATAATATAAAAAATTAAGAATACCGAACACAATTTCGGCCTATACTCGTCAAAAAGCCAAGTCTAAATACAGAAATCGGATAGTGTTGGAAAGAGCATCTTAAAAGAAATCCAGTGATACCCATAAATCCCCATATGATCGTATGAAACGGTGCCGGGAACGTAAAATAAACACCAAGGCGTCCGAGCGCGACAACATAGACGTAGTCACGCCAAAAAAAAAAAAACGGCCGTGTCCCCAACACATCTACACACTATTTTTTGTACGATATTCAGGTGGTGGTAACATATGCTATTTGTGCTACGGAAAGCAGCTATTTATGCTCCTGCTCGCCGAGGTACGTTGCAGAAATATCAAAACCAGCAAAGTGAAAAACAATGGCCGCCAAAATAAAATTTCAAACGTCGAATCGTGTCGAGAGAGACGATTGCAAATAGTAGTTTGCTTTTACGCAGATTGATGAAGAGAAGATATTTGGGTATCCTGTAAGAAGTGCAGAGGAAATTAAAATACCTAATGTACGTATATCCTCAAAAGTAAGTTATCTTCAGTAGGGCCCTTGCGAAAATTTTACTACGCGAAAATTATACAGAGACAATTATGATTATCAACATTTTGAAAATAAATTTTTGAATATAATTTTAAGTGCTAGTTTCCTACTGTACGTCGTTCGTTTCGTTCTGCCGAGAATAATTTGCTGTTTCGCTACTTTGCGGCTCATCAAAAATATCACTCGACTTCGGATAGTAGAAAAAACATATCGCGAGGACAAACATCATGTCTTCACGTTATAACTAACACACATCACGCCGCACTTTCACGCGTGAGTACGGAAAACGTGGTATTTCCTGTGTCTTCACGTAAGCATTTACTTAAGGGGAATGGTGCATGAAATCAGTACTATTACCCGATTTTCGATATAAGTCGTTTTCCAAAAGGGTTTGTCTTAATTTTCGGCTCGTCAAGACGTAAATAATAATTTTCAATGCATTTTTACGTTGTTAGATATTCAATGCCGCCATTATTCTCGGAGCACTGATGGAAGAAACGTGAATTTTTGTTTTGTTTATTTAATCAGTACTTCGAGAATAACAAACACAATGAATTTGTAACAATTCAACTAGGTGCTCAAAATTGATATTTGCATCTTGTCGAAGTCAAAAATTGTGAAAAATCTGCTGAAACTTATATGAATATACCGTTTGCTTGCACCGTTCACTTTTAAGTACACTGAATATACCGTTTGCTTGCACCGTTCACTTTAAGTACACTGAATGTAAATGTTGGGGATAGTTTTCGTTGCTTTTCAGATTGAACACTCTCAAAGTTCTTGTTATGCAGCCATTTATGTATTTTAATATTGATGTGGTAAGAACAGGTTGGCGTTCGTGGTTTATTCAAACTTTGAAAACATAGGAGATCGTCATAACTTCAAAAAACGAATGTCTCTAGGAGATGTAAACGCTTTTTTCGTGCAGAGAAAATTAGAATTTTGTTTATTGAAATATGCCTACACTAAAAATTTCAAACTTAACGGTAAATATTTTGTATTTCATGCATGCATTTTTACACCAATGAGAAACATAATTAATTAACTAGGGCAATGTAAAGCTCCCAAAAATTTTATGAATTGGAAAATTAATAATTTTAACATAAATTCTAATACAATTTCATCCTAATCTACGGAAGAAGGTTACATATTACTACAATTTTATTTTTAACTCACTGCATCTATTATTGTATATGGAAAAAGAATACTTCCAAAGGACACAGAGGATTAAATATGTAACGCTACTTTAATATGCCTGAAACCGTTATACGTTATACATATCCTTTAGTACTTCGCTTCTTTAGTGGGTTATAGTATTTATCTAATTAAGTAATTTGAATTATGGGTAATTTTTCCTAGTAAAATTTAAATGTGGTTTCATTTATTTATTATCGTAAAGGAAGTTTCTGAATTCTCAAACAATGCATACTTATGCGTACTTGACTCCGGAAATGATCATAACCGTGTGTATACTAGCGCTGTTCAAATTCCAACTAGAATACACAGGATCTATACTTGGTAAGTATTTGAAATGTATACTTGCTGGGCATACTTACGTACTTGCGACAGTTGCCATATTGTATTTCAGGTGTGAAAATTAACTTGCATGTTTTGTGGTTATAAAGCTCGCCAGTTTTAAAAGTTAATAAGTATTTACAAAATGTCGTTCTGTTGTACGTGTAAATAGTTGTCAGTTTGGTAAATGTGCTTCCAATTATAGATAAAATTAGAGCGTTTTGTAGACGTCTGTAGCATATTTTCCAGATGTATGATTACAAATAATATAACATTTACAATCCGCATTTTCAAGTTATTACAAACCCCGTTGAATTGTATTTCTCTTTCTTTGTTATCAATGTATAATTTCAAACACATGGTAAGATACGTCGAGGGACGAGGAAAGAAAGCCAGTTTTTGTGTAACGCCCCTTTACATACGATAGATAAATGCAAAAAATCCCATAACAACTGTGATAGTTTGTTTTCAATCTTCCAATAACGTGATAAAGCAATATCCCAAGGCTATTGGTGTGGTATAAATACTTACAAAATCAAGATAAGCTGAACAGATAAACAAAACAACAGGATACCGAAGTGTAAGACTTACTATATTTCTGCAATTTGTCTGTCTGCTGTACAATTTCTACTTAAAGGGTACAACGAACAAATACAGACATTATATTGGCATATTTGTTAGCATTAGTTTTCAATGAAAACAACACACACCTGTTGTCTTGCTGCTCTGCCAAGCAACCAGTGTACGACAACATTTCTGCGCCACCTTTTATTTCCCTCCTGTACGTGCCCACTAATGCTCTATTAATTCCTCATTCCCGGCTAAAGCCATGTTTCAGCGCTTAGACAAGTAAGATGTCAATGTACAAAACCATGACACCAAAATACATAATTTTTTTTATAAGGTTATTTATAACACCATATTGCACTGAATTTTTCTATTGTTATATATTTCTGATATTTCCACCAGAATGTGCGACAAGTCTAACATGAATAGCTGATGACTGTCTGAATAATTTGAACAGGTAAACGAATAGTACACGTCACTACTAGTACGCAATTGTATATACTTAATAAGTACACACTGAGAGTTCAGAAATATCCAAAGTGTTCTAAGCGCGGGGGGTGGGGTAAATTTATTTGAGTTGGGGGAAGGAAGTTAGTTATTATTTCACTTGCCTACGAGAGTCTGTAACAGATCGGTGCCTGCACCAGTGTTACAATTTTATGTTCAGTTTATTTCGCACATTTAATTATTTGGGGATTTGTAGTACTCAGAGATAGAGTAACTTAAGTAGGCTCGCAATTATTTTGTATTTACATCATATTAGTTAGAACACGTTATATGAAGTATGAGTTAAATTGGAGGAGCTGGAGGGATAATTGAAGTTAAATATAATTTAATTACGCCACGTGACATTATTTAGTTTGGATGCTATTTAAATAGAATGTCTTCACTTGAATCATGGCTCCGAAGACTGATGACTGTTGACGTATTACGGAGGTCGGCACAATCCATCTCCAGACGTCTTCATCTTGGCGACCAAAGACCCAAGACCATGTCCGCCGCGCTTCCAGCCTTAATATTGGACACGTGTTAACTAACGAACTCCAAGGCCTTCCGCCCCGTTGGATGAGGTTCCTGTCCTGTGTTTCAGCTCATGTGCTCAGGGAGATAAATTAATATACAAGAACACGCAATAATTTAATATTTGTAACTTGTAGTTACTTCATATTCAGTGTTCAATGCATAGCTTAACCATAAATAATGACACACAAACAAAAATCTAGTTGGCGTTTAGAACAGCGGTACCTTAAATTTATCCAGCAGAAGTACAAACTTCACAGAGCATCGATTAACTGACCAAGGACGGATTTCAAAATCGACTTAAGTTCGGCTTGGAATCAATCACATCCCGAAGCATGCCGGTGGCCTCCGGAAACAGAAAATTCACTCCGTCATCGATGTTGAGGACAGGTTCAGATGTTCGTGGATATTGACCCATCTGGGAGGAGCTGGGTTCGGGTACAATCTTGCGTTTGGAGCGAGGTCTCTGAGAAGCTGCTCATTGATGTGAGGTGACAGGTTGCTGTACTGTGGTGGCTGAGTCTACCAACTACGGCGAAGATGGATCTGCGACGGCGGTCTTCGAGGTATGCAGATCCGATGTTGATGACTCACAGTTTGCCGTATGCAGGGGGGATTTGTCTCGACATATTGCACTGCAAAAAAGAATGGGAAAATTACCTGACAAGTGTAAGGTAATATTGGCAAGTTTGTGGGGGAAGTATGTTTTCTTTACAGGTAAGGTAAAATTACCGTATTCAGGAGTAAAATTCACGAACATGGTAGTGGAAAATCTCACATGGATGAGAAAATTACCTTACGACGCGTGCATCTCTTCAGTATTCTCAACAGGTTAATTTGGGGGGGGGGGGAGGGGAAGGCGGAAGAAACAATTCGGTAATACACTAATATTCACTGATGCTGATACGCTATCGTCGTGGTGTATTTCATAGCGCATCGGCCTATCTAGGTATAGGGCCGTGGTTTGCGCCCCCTACCAGCAAGTGTCGAGGATATTGGTGTTAAAGTTTTGGTTTCTATTCGTCAGAGGATATAAGTAATAAAAATATTAGCAATACTAATTCTCCGGAATATTTTTATATTTTGTTTTATTATACAAATAGTTATTTTTCCTTACTTGTATGGATATTTTCCCTCATTTTTGTCAGATACTATTCTCGTACGGTTAGGTAAAAGTATTTTTATTTGTTATGTAAATTAACTCTACATTTAAGAGGTAATTTTACCTTACGTAAAAAAATGTAAAAAAATTTGTGATAAAATACCCTTACATGTAAGGGAATTTTATCTCAAATTTTTTTACAGTCTGCAGCAGCTACCACGTCGTCAGGCGAGCACTGAAGTTTGGTGACTTCGCACACGTAAAAAAAAATACTTGCCGTAGCCTGGGGTGCCGTCGATAAATTGTTGGGAAGGTTCGAATGAGTCGGGTTTCCCAGCACTGATCCAGTCCAAATTACCGTCACACACCTCTTCATTCTCCTTGAGTTTTCTACCGGACCAGTAACTATAGGTAACGTGACTTTAGTCCAAGTTTTACGTAATGATACATTCTTGCAGGATGGAAGCCAGCCATGTGTCTGTCTGCCGCGAACTGGATAATCCTCAACGTAGCGGGGCCTGATTTATATAGGACTGATTACAAATGGCGATGCTGCTTCCGTTTTGGAAAATCGGTCGTGACATCATTTCATGATATCGGCAAGCAGTAACAGGAACATTGATACGGTCTCCCTAAGAGCAACGAAACATTTACATTTGCTGCAGGTAACTTCGCCTTCCACATCCGCACTATGTCGTCGTCGTTGGACGACGCATATGCGTGCTCCGAATCCAAGTTAGTGCCCTGTCAATTACATACATGTTACATAACACGTACCTGTAAAATTTATTTACCGCACTAACGAGAGAAAAAATTTGATGACTTGAATTTAACTTTACGTAAAAATTCGTACGTTAACACAGAAGACAAATGTGATGTACAAGGCTTGTATATTGTCGGCATCATCCTACTCCTGTCGTTAATACTTACCATGCTTTTCGTACCATATACACCGTTACAGCTTTCGTTAATTTCGTCTGGCCAGGGCTAACTGCAAATGTGAACGTAGGACTCGTTATCTTCACATAGGAAGCTCGCTAAAAGCTGGGAGGTGTCTTGCAATGAAAATGTATTCCACCTGAGCCGGAAATGAATATTCCTATTGCACGTTTCAAAATGCCAAGCCACGAATCTCACCACACTCATCTTTGAAACAGATTTCATACTTTACAAAGTGTTGGCTTGTACAGACGTTATCATACTGGGAATTAGGGTGAGTGTAGAGATTTGGGCTGCTCTTAACAGCGAGGTCTTGAGAACCGATGAGGGTGATGGACATGAATATGGAGCTTCGCCGGAATGAAGGAGTGGTGAAAACGGGAGAACCCCGAGAAAACCCGCCGACCAACGGCATCGTCCGGCACGATTCCCACTTGCGAAAATCCTGTGACCCGACCGGGAATTGATCCCGATTCGCCTTGGTGAGAGGATAACACGCTAACCGCTCAGCCACCACGGCTCCTACCACGAGTTAGATCGAACATGCTGCGGTTGACATCTTCCACTGGGCGAGGATCTGAAAGCAGGTTAATTACCTATCCTTCAGATCCGCTGTAGTCATCGACTTCAAACTGGTACTCTGTTGATTGTGACGGCGGGTAGCCGCGAGACTTGGTAATCTTCTTGTAACCCTAGCATCTGCAGATTGGAAGACATGATTACTGGCGAGGCTGAGAACTGGCGATTTAGCGTTCTGCTGGATGGATGCTTGCTGATCGCCTTTGCAATGCACCGTCCATCTAATTGCATCGTGGCGACCGTCCATCTTTAGATCGTAACTGATTGTTCCTGCACACCAAACTTGGCTCTATGGTTCTTCTTCCACACGCGATATCAGCTGACTTGTAGTGACAGTCGATGCCATATAGCGAATTGGTCTGGGCCAGGCTGGACAAGACAAAGAATGCATGCATTGTCACCAAGGCCATGTGTTTGAGAATGTACGACATGGGAGATATCTTGTAGCAAATACTAAAAAATAATTATAACTAGCAAAAGCTATAGTGTGCAATACTGGAAAATGTTCATTGTTTTAAAGTCGTAATTTAGTGGCCATTGCGCAGATATGATTGATTGGTATGGGTGGAAGGATAATTTTGTTATGTAAGGTTAATGAATAATTTTTGTGCAGTGGGCGAGTTGGTGGTGGAGTGGCGAACAAGGGAAGAGGGTCTTATTTATGTGTTACTCGATTTTTAAGAACTGGTTTTCGCTTTTTTATAAATTTGTGGGTGGGGGCAATGAGTATCAAGGTTATGTTCGCCAACATTCAACATTGTGGTTGAAGTCAGTGATGTAATATGTTCCTAAACTTTTATTAAGTTCGTCGTTTTTTTTTGCAATTTGTTCTCAATTTTTAGGGTTTAATGTTATTGGAGTCAAGGTCAAGGTCACCAATATCCAACATGGGGGTCGAAGTCGGCAACTTAATATACTTTTAATATCCAGCAACACAGCACAGATGATTTTAACTTGCAGTGTACTTGGCAAATTAATTTTAGTATTGTTCATCTGATCACAGTTAACAAAATTGAATTCGATTCGAGCGTTTACTTCACACCATATACCTAAGGGGAATGCCCACAAACAATCACGATAACACCCGGATATAAAAATCCCTCCCAAGACTGCGATATGAATACTCGGGAAGTTTAAATCCTTGAAAATTAGATCTGTAGCAGTAGGATATTGTTGGATGCGATGTGGCTGAGCGGTTAGACTGCTCGCCTCCCCACCAAGGTGAGCCGAATTCAATCTCCGACCGGGTCACCCCGGATTCTCGCAAGTGGGAATCCAGCCGGACCATGCCGCTGGTCGGGGGGTTTGCTCAGGGATCTTCCGTTCCCGCCACCATTCCATTCTATGCTGCTCCATTCTCGCCTCATTTTACCCTCATCGTCTCTCAATACCTTGTTGTCAAGATCCGCCCAAATCTCTCAACTCAAAACCTTTGGCTTGAGGAAATTGTGCAGGAAAGCCCTAGAAATATTTTCCTAATTTTTTATATTTTCGATTTTTTTTAGTCTTTAGATATACCTAATAGGATGTCTACAGAAAATAATTGTATTTTGCCTATTTTGGAAAGACGGCGTGTTACGTCTGGAAATTTTCGGAATAATAATTACTGTTTGCTTCTTCGGATTTAAAATTATGGACAGTAATTACGGGGCGCTGACTGGAGTACCGCGTGGAAACATTTCGCTGACCATTGACACCATTTTGGCAGCGTGTGGAGTTGAAGCTTACTGTATAAACTTCTGTTTCACCTCTGTACTCTCAAGTTCTCTGTGACGTTTCATCTGGCTAGGCTGAAAAACCTTTAAGGCGGCCGCCCACCTGCACCGTTCCTTCCTTTTTTTTTTTTTTTTTTGCGGAGAAACGCGGGAGCTAAAAGAGCGCAATCACCACTATGCGCAGGGCTCTGAACTGGCGTGCAGTGTTCTCGTAGTGCTGCGTGTACCTATGGCACTTTCAATGTTGGGTGACCCTTTAATTTTACTAATGAAAACTCTAGCGAAGTTCAAGAGGCTCCTGTCGTATTTGGATCGTTTCCGGCTTGTGTGATTTAAAATACTGCAGTCGAGGAAAAAGTCGGTTTTTAACCATGATTGAATGCTCCAAAATAATATTTAGAGCATACATGGGAACTTTATAAAGTATAATTCCGTCCTCATCTGGGGTATGGTGTCTTTTGTAGGTAAACATACTGAGAGCAAGTTTAACAGTTTCGTAAAAAAAAAAAAAACGCATTAAAAACACTTTGCACAACAGTTCAAGCGCGATCAGGTCCGAGTGGGATTTTCGACGTGCGGTGTGATAATGATGGGGCCGTGAGGAGGGGGAGAGGCGGGAATCCCCACGCCGTCACTATATCTGCCATATTACCAGCACTAAAATTCCCGCCTAGAAAATTCCCAGAACCACAGTTGTTAAATCAGGGCCTCTGCAGTAACCGTCAGTTAAAAAAAAAAATAGACATTTTTTTTTTTTTTTTGCTTTGTAAATTATTCATTGCTGGGTACTATATCAAAGTTAAATTCTATCAGATTCCGTATATAGAGAATATATCTGGATTCCACTGACAAACTTAGGCTGCAAGTCAATCACGAAAACATATTTTGAATACATTTATACGACCTATGGACATAAGTGCATCTTAAGGATGGTACATATATATAAATTTGCACGTGAAACACTAGTTTATTGCAAATTTTGGGGAAATAATATTCAAGCTGGAACACACTCTGTGCGGATATTGTAAAATTGAACAAAAATATAAAAACACAACACCTGTCGCGGTCATAAAATTATTTCATGGAAATAATGACGGTTGCTATCATTATTCGAACTATTCTGCTTTACGCAGTGGCATTTTTCGGGTTTAAAAACATTTTTTTTTAAATTCAAATATCACAATTATTTAAAAAGTTGGCCGTACGTAAAAACCCTCAGTCTTGCCATTTTCGAGTGATTTTTGTTTTAATTACAAAATAATGCTTACCAAAACCTGACAAGTGATCAACAAACACAGCACTTCTATGCACCTCTATGTCGGATCTTACCCTACCATTAATAGCGGTAACAATGCTGCCATGTATTTGTAAGTACTATTTAGGAATTAGAACAAAAATTATTTGAAAACGGCGAGGGTTTGGGTATCTACACAATGCAAACTTAACCTTTAAATGGAACATGTCGATTAAATACTTAATATGAGCAAATATGATACTACGCCATGAATATTAGTTCGAAAGAAAGGTAGTTACAATTATTACATACATTAAATAATTTTATAAAAGAAACAGGTGTTGTTGTGTTTGTAAATCTTTGTTTATTTACACATTTCACAGACACACAATGTTCGATATTAAAAATTTTCTCCAATATTTGCAGTAATTTATTCCTTCAGGTTCTACTTCAAAGATATGTACGCTCTCAGGATACATTTTAGACACCAGTAGTTGTAGTGTGTGGGTCCTTACCCCAAAGGGATGCCGCCTTTTTTGATTGGCCATATTAATTTGGTATCAAAATGATTGAAAGTGTTCATTAAATTGATTGAAAGGGTTAATCAGAAATGGAAAGGGTTCACTGGATTGAAAGGGTTAAATTTAATGAAATGGTTAAGTTTATTGAAATGGTTAAATGTATTGAAAGGGTTCAAATATTTTTGTGTATAGTGCAAGAGTGTACTAAGGGTCAAATTTATTAGTTTCGTTCTTTCGTTTTGTGGGGAGCAGCAGCAGTTCTGGTACTTCTTCACCCTTGGATCTCTGGCACCTAATGATGTGTGATGTGTTGGGGGCAGGGTATATCTATAACACATCCCAAAACACATCCGTTCGCCTCGGAGTCTGTTGAATAAATGAAGCGAGCTTATGTCGAGAGTCTGACTATACATACGTAGGGTGCGGGCGGAGGCTTACGAGCGACTAAGGATATAGCTACTCGGAAATAGAGCAACCCTTTATAGAAACGTTCTATAAATTTTTTAAATATATCAAACGTACTACAAATTTTTTCCGTTAAGCCTGTAAAATTCAAGGCACTAGTTACCGAAACAACAATTAAAAATCATTCCAAGTTTCGTCGACCGAACACAGAAACGTAGTTTACACGAAAATAATTTTATTCCCGATAAATTAATTATTATTTTTTTATTAAAACGAGAATAGCAGCTAGCACTCTCCGAAGCCCACTAGGAGCCGCGACCGGTGAAGTTCACTGTCACGTGACGAAGCCCGCTGGCCTCCTATCCCTTGGTTGTGGCACGGTACCCCGGCAGCCACCCGGGGAAGTCGACAGAGCTGGTGTATACATGTATCCTGGCCAAGATATTTGCGCAGAACTAAGATGGCGCCGGATAGCTAGAAGTGTGCAGATCGCTCCTCACTGCAACCCCCACCACTCCCCCACGCCTTGTCATGAAGATGACTGTGCGAAAACACAGTTTTATCCAAGGTCACGAAAAAACACTCCAAAGGGCGTCTTCGGCGATCTGTCCCCCACCCCTCCAACACAGAGTTCGTTTTGGAGGGCTACTCTGTCCGAGTCCACACACCCCCGCCCTTCACCATCACCCCAGAGCGCATTTTTCTGCTGGCTGCAGAACTCCCCAGTCCAAGTACCCGCCCTCACTGTCGATCCAAGATCATGCACCCTCTTGCAGTGAAGTTTGGACGCATATTTCCACTTACGCAAGTTTCAACTGATACTATGGAAGACACATGCATATATATTCAAACTTTCAATCTGTTTTAAAATATTTATTCGAATAGCATAAAAAAAAACATATTTTTCATGTAGACTTTTCTACCTCAGAAACATTAAATTATAACCAAAGTTTCAATTCAAAAGCTTCCCAGCCTAGAATTTCGACTCTACTATCTACAATAAAATGCGTATATTTGAACATATTTACAAATCGTTTTTCTTATAAAATAAATTCCGACGAGATATTACTGATATCACACGAATTAAGGTTGAAATGACTTCTAACGGAGCTGGAATCTGTCTGTTTCCACGATATTTCAATACATTTAAGCAAAATTTATAAAGTAAAACGACGAAAGTTTTGTGATTGTATACCCCATCTTTGAGAATAGTACATTCCAACTGCCAACAAATTATTAATATCTTAAATAAATACCCGATACAAAGAATTTTATTCCATACATTTTAGGGAATCGACACAACGAATTATCAGACAAAATTTACTGGGAAAAACGAAATTCGTATTACATACGCACATTTAAAACAGAATACCGTTATGACAATCACAGCTCAAAATGGTTTACTCAACAGACTAGCCTTCGACTAACACAATCGTTTAGTAAACAAAGTCTTTAAAAATCCCCTACAAAATACTTAAAATCCCATCTCTCCCTACTACATTCCTGAAATTAAATTATTATTTATTCGTTGTAATCGAATACTAGGTAGACGTATTTCGTCTAGCATACGTAGATTTAATCATATGGTGAATTAGTATGCATACTTCCGCAATTAACATACAAATATTAGAACGGAAAACATTTTATATTTATTCATGAAACCTGATACTGTTTAAAACAGTAAATTCATACAGAAACAAGTTAGTTGTAATTCTGACATTGTGGGGTGAACATCTATTCGGAAGTAAACTTTATCCTCTCACCAAAGATTATTCATTTAATCTACATTGATGAGAATGGAGACATCACCGGATAAACTACACTGCACATACTGCGGGAAAATTTTCACTTTCGCCTACAATGTTCATAGGCTTGAGAGGAGTGAATGTTTGAAGAACTCATCTCATACGATTCTTCACTGCAAATACTGTTTTCGCCAGTTCGCAAGAACGGATAACTTAAGTCGTCATGTCAATATCAGTAAATAAAATAATCTTCCTCCTGAGAAAGTAAATGTACCGTCTACACTACATAATATCACAGAAGGAGAGGGGAATAACGTAATTACAAGAAATGACATAGAATCGGATTGTATGAAATATACAATAACACGTGAATGTAACGATTTTCGACAAAAACTACAGCAACCAGCTGCGAATATCAGTGTCAGTGACGATATACCTAGTATTTTTAAGCAAAGTAAAGTCGATATTTTGATAAAACATCAGGTGCAGACAGCAGTGAGGATGTCAGTGACACTGTTCAAGACATTCCTTTCACAAATGCTGTGAATAATAAACATATATTTCCCGAAGTCTCCAACGAGCTAGTTAAAATACTCAGATATTTGATTAACCTGCAAAAACATGGTGAATATTACGGAATAAAAGGGATGGTTTTGATTATAACAACACTCAAGGAACGAGGTTACATCGAATGAAGTAATATCTGCAAATAACCGAGAAGTACAATAACAAATTTTAGTTAATCTTACAATTATTTAATCAAAAAAGTAATTATTTCAAGTAAACATTGTGTGATAGGACTATTTTTCAATTTGAAATGTCATGTCTTCCTCAAACCAATTAAGTCGTTTGAATTTGGTTGGAGTATTAATTAGGTTTTCTGAGGTATGAAGTATGTTTTGTGACATAAAGAGACTTATTTGAGGAATAGACAGCCTTATTTGAAGAATAAACAGTCTTATTTGAGAAATAAACAGGCTTATTTGAGGAATAAAGTATGTTTTGTAGAATGGTTTTGTGGAATAATGTGTAACCAGTATTTGAAAAATTTTGCTATCTATGTTTGTGAATCACCTTATATCTGTTTGTGCTATGATTTTTGTAACAGCCTATACTCGTTTGATGCTATGTGTGATAGTGTTTTGGGACGTCATGTAGTTAATTGTGTATGTTTTTGGAACAATCTGTACTTGCTTGTGTGTTTTGGAACATTCTATATTTAGTTTTGTTAAACAGTTTTGTATAACATCTTGTAAGCTGGTGCACGTCATACAATCCAGTCATTGATTGACTGCCCACGAGGCGGACGGATGTGTTTTGAGAGAGGTGCAATTTCATTACGTGTTTTTTTAAATTCGTTGTTAATTCAACTAGTATAATTAATATATTAGTACGTGCATCGTAAACATAACTTTCATCCTTTTGAAACGTAAATCGTATTCACCTCTATTTTCGAGTAGCTATAACATTAATCGCTTGTCAGCCTCCGACCGCGCTCCACACACACACACACACACACACACACACACACACACACACATATATATATATATAGTCAGACTCTCGACGTAAGTTCGCTTAATTATTCACCAGTCCCCGAGGCGGACGGATGTGTTTTAAAAATACTTAAGGTACCTGTACAAATGAGAGGGAGATGTGCCCGTTTAAAATTCAAAATGGCAGTTCGGAAATCTTTATTTGTCCGTGTTAACTGGAAGTACTAAATTGTTGTCTGCGCGTTCCGCTGCTTAAATTGCACGTCGTTAATACTAGCTTGATAGGGATTCCTTTTCTTCTAAACATAATTTAGGATGTGTATGATAGTGTGTAAATAGTTTAGTCAGTCGTATTCAGAATTTTTCTCGTAAATTTCAACTCAGCCGCGCTCCACGTATACATAACAGCGTATGAGCCGACACACGTCATTTATTCACCAGCCTCCGATTCGGACGGATGTGTTTTGGGAGAGGTGCGATTTCATTACCTGTTTAGTCATTTTCATGTACTTATGTTCGTTAGCCGTTTTTTATTTTCATTAAAATTTCCGAGTTTTTTTTTTTTTTTTTTTTTATTTCACCTCAGTCTATAATCAATCGTAGACCGACGCAGCTTATAAGTCGACGTAAAGTTATACACCCAAGCCGGTGCTTCACTGAGCTCGCAGCCTGACAGACATGTTTTAAAATATTGTCAGGTATGTGCGAGAGGCATCAAGTAGTGTTACATTTTTCATATATCTTGTGCTTAGGAAGACTGTTGTTTAATTTATAGGGACATTTTTTTTTATTCGTTGTAGATCGTTAATTAATTCATTTCCTCTAGGACACCTGGAGATTCACGTAATTGTAATTGTTTACCACTTGTCACTCCCGTAGTTGTGTTAGCTCGCTATACTTCTCTCGTGTAAATTATATTTCTAACACACAGCTCGGGGTAGTAAAATCATATTGCAGACGTATTCATCTCTTTATGTTTAATTGATTTTCATTACATAATTGCCCTTGACCTCAACGACCATGGAGCTGCGATTTGTACCATCGCTAACTGCTCGTCACCAGAGCTGATTCTGCGATCGAGTTTTCACCTACGGTCAAAATGCTCGTCGGCATAAGAGAACGGCCTGTACGAAGAGCCCTTTTCTTGCGATGAAGCATTATGTCATTGGTCCCATGCAGTTTGTACAAGGCGATACATTGTAAGAACATACCAAGATCTGCAAGAATAGGTCTACTGGGAATCAGCAAGTGTTGCTGGCAATATATCTTACTGCATCGATGGATACTGATTCGACAGGCGATTATGATGAGACAGTTAATACTAAAGACGGAATTAGTGCAGTACAGTCGGTTTGTGCCGAATGTACACCTGCAAGATCTTCGCATGAAATCGACGAACTTCAAAATAAACGATGATCGGCTCTAAATACTGATGAGCATACAACTCTTGCTACACATAAAAGCAAATATAATATTGAGACTGAAACAGGAAGTAAAGACGATCATGAAGATAGCACAGATGAAAATGAACATGAACACAGTGGTAATGTTGAAGACGATGATGGCGATTTTCTCGGTGCTCTGACACACACGCCTCTAACACATTTGCTATAATGAGCGATATGAAAAAAGGAGAAGACGCCGAGAATACTGGGTACCTATTTCCCGAAAACCCGAATTAACTTCCTGATATACTCAGATATTTGATTGACCTTCAAAAACGTGGCTATTTTTCGCGCATTATTAAGATAACTTCAATCATTAGTAAACTGAAGGAACGGGGATATATATCATGATGTAATGAACTGCTTTCTTCTGAAATTGTAATTACAAAATAATAATAATAAATTATTATAAAACAATTGGTTTTTCTTTATTTTTGTCTGTCATGTCCTTCTATCCTTGACAACGTTAAAGTGGCGCTATGAGCACTCCACTATTTATGATAAGATCTGCATATAGAATGATAGTAAAAACTTTAGTATAAAAACGCATTCATAGTTGACTGCATACAAAGCATTAATTCTGTCGTCCTTTATAAGTTTGAGATAGTTGGCGAAAAATATAATTTATATACATATGGGTGGGGGACATACCGTAGGATTGATCAAAGATTCGATCGAAGGATTGGGCTTGATCGAAGGATTGGGATTGATCCAAAGGTTATGATTGATCCAAGAATTGGGATTGTACTGCTGATTGTGGTGCTGATTTATGGAAATATTGCGAGATTGATCCAAAAAGATTGATGTTAAAACAAGTTTTTTATTAATTTTTTTTATAAATTCGTGGGAAATGTTTAGTATTTTCTATGATTTTTGTGTTCAGGGTCAAGGTTACCTGTGTCCAAGATGGGAGTAGTAGTCATTAATGTAATATGCTTGCTACCTTTTATAAATTTATTCAATTTTTACACTTTTTCTCGAGTTTCTGTTTACAAGGTCATCCAAGATCACGGTTGTAGGGTCAAGGGTATGGGTCAAGGTTAAGGTCACCTGGGTCAAACATGGCAGTTGGGTGACGTCATAACATTGTATCTGGTCGGCTCCAGTCCCTCGTCCCTTCGAAGCACAAACATTAAAACTTTTAATTTCATAATTTAGAAAAAAATTTTAAATAAAATATTTAATACTTTTTTGTGATTTTTAAAATTCTTTAAATGTTTTTTGATTGTTTCATTTTTTGAGATATTTTTGTTTTTAAGGTCAAAGAGTGTATTAAATACAAGATTTCAGCTGGCGTATAGTCTTATTTCGCCTTTAACAATATGTTCAATGTTATCCATGTAAGGATTATAGAACCAAGAAATGACAAAAAATTGACATTTTTTAAAGGAACGTACTAAAAATACTCGTTAAGGAGATTCCTTATAATAGCAAGAGCATGATGTAACGTACAAGTTTGGGGTTAGGCGTAACTCAAAGGTGAACAGAATTTACTACCTCTTTATCGTACTGTATTGATATCATCTAAATTACATCTTACAAGCCTTTAGATAGTCTTTAACTCGGAAGAGTTCTTATTAAGTTTACTTGGTTACATCGTGTTAATAATAATTATTTATTATTTAATTTCTTAATTGCACTAAAGCAACTGTGAATTGTTACTAAGGAACACCGTCACCATGTCCATGATGCCGTAGGCTGATGACTAGACGCATGTCAGCGGACGGCACGCACCCATCTCTGGACCTCTTCCTGGTGCAGTATCTCGACGACAACAGACCTCGTTCGCCATCTTTTAAGCCGTAATATTTGGCCCGTGTTTAGTAACAACCGGCCCTGTCTGGGGGGCTTGGTTTTTAAGTGTTTAAGGCTTCATTCCACTTCCTCGTAGTATGTTTGTACTCACAAAACCAGGCTATCATGCCTGTTGCTGCACGTGACTATAGGTTACCTTTGATTTGGATTCTCCGTCACTATATGTATGAAATGTATGCATGTATGCTGATGTAAAATATGTTTACAGAGAGTCCCCTCGCTTCCCACTTACGGAGTGCATGACTTCACTGAGTCTCCTTGTGTGACACGAAATGGAATGTTGCACTTGGAAATTGGAAACTCCATCGCTCATTACAGATTCATTTACCATATCGTAAAACGTGCACAATTATGGGCTGTTCGCGGTAAAATGCGCACATTTAAAAGTTCTGCTTAAGATTTACTTGTAAGCCCGTTGTCTTTTCTTCCGCCTTATGCAAAATAAACACTTCCATGGGCCTCGTCACTTTACTTATGCGTCGGTGAAGTGAACATATGAAATTGGTATTACAAAAGATGATGTTTTGCAAATCTGATCATTTTTACACTTCGACGCATTAAAAAAAATAGAAAGGGAAAGAAATAATTTAAGTTATCACAAATGGTTTCCTCATACCTTTTAATCGAGGTTAAGATATGGAACTCCTTTCCATTCATCGTTACCAACTTTACTGTGCACATGTCACTCAGTTCGCCCATTAAAATATATGCAGGTAAGAATACTTACTTTTTTCTGAGGTTGATTTCGAAAGTACTCACTTTATCGTGAACAGCCTTTAAAACGATTCGTATACATGTAACGTGTCTTCAGAGACATTGCAGTGTGTACATTATGTGGTATGTGCGCCACGTTCCGCCACATAGTTGAACCGGGCTCTCGGCTATTACACCACCAATTATACGGGTCAAATTGAGCATGAATATCTATCGCAGGGACTAAATTGTAAACCACCAGCGCTATGTCCACGGTGTGTTGTCGAGGAAACCAGTGTTCACTTCCATTGTATTTCCTTGTCGTTAATTTGCTTTTGCCATCCCCAACACGCATAAATCGTTTGAACTGCCGTATTCTTAAACCCGCTGGAGACAGACAACCTTGTTGTCTGTTTTATGTTTAGTTTACCTACTCGAATATCCGATTGGGATTTGGGGGCGCTATTGGTACTTCGCAGGTATCGCGTCATTACATGTACATAAGAAAATAGGGATGATTTTGACTTATGGCTAATGTGTACGGAACGTCAACCATACGATAATCCTTTATGCTGAGTTCCCACCAAGGTGAACCGGGTTCGATTACCGGAGGAGACACCTCCTGGATTTTCGCGTGCAGGCAACATGCCGGACGATGCCACTGGTCAGTAGGTTTTCTCGGGGAGCTCCCGTTTCGAATGCCCTTTCATTCTAGCTATGCTCCATACTCTCCTCGTTTCACCCTTATCGGATTCTAAGACCTCGATGTTAAGAGACACCCAAATCTCTCCATTCTACTCCAGATGGGGCAACGGTGAGCTAACTTTTGCAGGTTTGAATTGCCCCCTCGCAAGTAGAGAGTGTTTACTTGAACAAATTGTGTCGTAAGAGGCATCTATTTCGCTTTATTTCCTAGTGAATCACCGGGTATATACGGTGAACGTCATGATTGCTACATAGAGCTCTTGAGGAACGTGCGTCTTTGCCTGAAAAACAGCTTAAGTCAAGTAATACACACATATACACTGTGCATGTCGATTTTGGTAAGCCTTCTACTTTTGAAACCAGCGTCTATGCCTAGCCGTGTGGGCGATAATTTTCCAGGCAGAAAAATCGCATTCGGTTATTGTCGTCGCCACTCCGTTGACACGAGCATACGTTATCGTATACGTACCGCGTAGCTATTCCCACCATTTTAACATCAACACTTCACACGCAACTTATTTTTTGCCAGTTCGAAAAAGAGGAATATTGCCCTAAGTAAAGGTGCAATCCTATTTCAAGCAACTAAGGCATTGCCATAGGCGGATAAGGAATATAACTATTTTAGTTTTCATCGTTTGTGAAAACAGGTTTGTACGTATTGAGATGTCGGCCAGTCATTTACATATCGGGTCACCGATCACGGTTATGTATGTGTATGCATATATCTATACACACACGCGCGCTTATTTTTTTTTTATATTTCCTTTGTACAGACATTTCAGATGTTTATCAAACAGATATTCACTCAGTCAATAACTATTTAGGTGTGGTAAGTATTATATGTATCATTGTAAAGGCTGTTCACGGTAAAAAGAGCACTTTTGAAATTAACGTTAGTAAAAGTCATTGCCCCTCAAGGCATATATTATAATGGGCACCCTGAGTGACATTTGACCACTAAAGTCGGTAACGACCGATGTAAAATAGTTCCATATCTTAAGGTCGAATAAGAAGTGTTAGGTAACTATTTGTAATAACTTTCATTATTTCTTTCGTTTTATTTTCTTTTAATACATCGAAGTGGTAAAATGAGCCGATTTGTATAATATAAAATTTCCTAAAAATTTCACAGTTTTACTTGTCCAATAGATGAATAAAGTGATGAGACCCATGGCAATGTTAATTTTACATAGGGCGGAAGAATACATAACTTTCATACAAGTATACCTTAAGCACGGCTTTCAAAAGTGCGCATTTCACGGTGAATATCCTTTACCACTTTCACTTTACTGAAGTAGGGAGTTACGAATGACCTCAGTAGCGACCATGCAAATACGAAGAGCATCGGGTATTCATCGCCAGCAAGATTTGGGCAGGTCAGTTCATATCCTGTCGACAGTAGGATTTGCAACGTAGAGAACTGAACATGTCTGATCCAGGCCAGGGGAGATCATGACGTAAAAGAAGGCCAGATTTATTTGTTTATTTCGCGGCGGGAGTGAAGGTCAGCGTGTGTGTGTGTGTGTGTGTATGTGTGCTGCACAGCGCGTTACAACTGGCCTTCAGACAAACCACGGCGTCGAGTTGCAGTCACGTAACAGCTGAACAAGGTGGTGTTAAGCAGAATTTTCCATGTCGTGATTTGCGCAATCTCCGGCGGCTAACTTCCCGTGGGGTTTGTTTCACTATCAGCACTTCCTAGAACTTCTACCCAATGCAAATTTGTGCATGTCTCTTTACACCTTGTTATGATAAGTATGTGGTGTTTTAAGTTAAAATACAAATATCTGAACATGAGTAACCCATACTTCAGAACAAAGAAAATATAAATAAAATGAGAGGAAATAATGCAATAGTAAAACAAGTTACAATCATTAACACAAACGTATTTCTCTCTCCCATCCCGTTCAAAACAAGTGTAGAAAAATATCATAAGTAAAGAAACACGAGGATAAAGTAATAATCGTTCACTCAGGCAAGGAGAGTCTACAAAATGACGAACGATACAAGATATTTTACATTTATCTGTAAGAAGAGGTTTTAGTTTTACGCGTGTTTAGAAACTTCTTGCGATATAATACAAGTGAAAAAATTTCTTACACACGCTGTGCTATACTTTAATAGTTGTATTGTTTCTGAAACATGTTCAACAAGATATAACCTTTTCTAATATCAGGGAGAGACTACGGCACCACCTAAAGAGATTAAGCACTAAGGCTTAGAGTAATATCTGAAATTTACTTGATTCCAGTTTATAATGCTGTCCAGAACGTTCTCATTTCAGAATATACTTATAACGGAGTTTTATTGTCTTCGAGCAAAGACTGAGGCATTTGCATTCAAGCATTAACAGACTACCTTTCAAAATTTTCACGTAGAAGAAAACAGGTTTCCCTTAACAGCATGATCTTTTTTTAAGCTTGTAATGTCTGTGTCCGCAGATCGCTTTGGCTGTAGTATGAATTATAACGCCAGCTAGCTCTAATAAAATCCGTTGGCACTCCAACACACGTGCGTCCAGATGACGCTAATAAAATCAGAAGAGAAAAAACGCTAAGAATATCCCACATACGACGACAGTCAAGAGAGCCAAGTTTAAAACGTTGTATATTTCGGTGTTCCGTTGCTATGTATACATTTTACACAGTGCCCTTATTTGCAGGCGCTTTCATCATTCAAGCTTTATTAAGTCGAAAAAATTATGAAGACTTGCCTCTCGGCTAGTATAATTTTGTCTTTATTCTTTCCCGAATGCTTCTTAAACTCTACATGTTCTGCCATTATGGAACTGACACAATAAACACAGTCTCAAATTAAAGTGAATTCTCTCGACGAAAGTGAATTTTTAAGGAATTCTGAGCATACGAACAGAAACTACATCGAAACCAAGATGACACTTAGTTTCTTTCATGCCTACTTAGTAAATTGTTCGGTTTTATGTACGTTGAGTTAAATTATTTTTATATAGGGTCCAGGCATAATTGACGAAAACATTTCACAATCACAACACAGTAACATACACATGCCCGAGTTAACCTCCGTGTAAATCAAAACAAGAAGCTACAATCGTGTACAGTAGTAAGCTCTTCAGCAAACAGTTTTAGTAACAATAAACGTTCAACCTAGTTTCAATTCCCTTGTTGCTATTGCTTTGTGTCAGTATTTGCCATTCACAAGCCCGGAAATCTCTGCAACGTTACCGAGTGTGATTTTATTTTATGAAACAGGAAAGTGCTTGTGTTGAGATTATTCCCCAGGCAAACATTTAGTTTTGTTGATTTCTGAACCATTGCAGTTTACTTGAATGGTTTTGTGACAATAGCGCTTAAACTGAAATGAAACCTAATTGTAATTTAAAAAGTCTCAGTTTTAGCGGGAAATAATTCCATAAAACAAAACATTGCTACCAACTCCAAAAACTAACAAACAAATATTGTGAACGTTATAACAAATTACAGTCAAGTGCCTGTTTCTGTATTTAGATATTCTTGTCTTTAAAACTGTAAATATGCTAGCGATATGGGAATTGTAGTCCAGGTTCAAGTAAATATTGCAGTAATGTGCTGATATTTACAAGAATCACGTGGTGTCAGTTAGCGATGTAACACGTAAGACGTGTCGCTTGATTCACAGGACATTGTGAATATTTGTGGGGGGATAAATAATGTATTCAAATAAGAAATAAAGCAGGACCTTAGGATATGTTAAAATTACAGCTAACAAGATCCCCAGGTGTCTTGTTACCAAGGAAATAGTAGCGTGTGACACGTGATAGACTGTTTCTCGGAAGAAATGCCAAGAGGCCAAAGAGATTCCGAGCCGTCGCGGCCCTGAATGAATCGCCTATTCAGGAGGCGCGCGACGTCGCGACGTGGCAATGTTAAAAAAAAAAACCTTAGACGAGTCGTGACTAACATGCTCAGAAGGGCGCAGCCGCCTTCGCAGTTTTCTTGCTGCTGCCTTCCTCTGTTAAGCCCCTGTCACACTGTCAAATTTTCGCCTCCAATTATATTTGACAATAACACTTGAACACAAAATACAGCAATCAAATTTTTCCTTCCAACAATTCTTATCAAACAACCTTTAATGAGTTTGAAAATGTGCCACACTGTCGAATTTTTTTACTTGGGGGAATCCAATTTCAATAACCATTTAAAAATTATTTTCATAGTGATATATAGCTTTTGTTTTTCCATGCAGGCCATTACAGGAGGAAATGTAAGGAATGTTATAATATATTTTCACTTCTTTATTAATTCCAATTTTATTTAACGGAAAGGATTCGTGCGAAATTTAATTTAATGCCTTTGAGTTCGTAATATTGTGTGCACTATGCACTTATCATAGCAGTCATGCCTAGACAGCTTCTACATAATTAATTATCTTCATTACCTATTTCGTTTCAAGCAATTATTCATTATTTTAAAGTTTCTTGACGTCCGTTTTTGTTGGGCACGATTCTGATTGGCTGAGACCTTCAAACATCAAATAAATTTTACAACCGGTCCAATCTTCAAACGTTTGATGTGGAACAGAAGTCATCCAACTTTCTCAGGCAAATATGGCAGCGTTTATGACGCATCGATGATGTCATAACTATCCAAATGTATTTGGCCAAACATATTGGAAGCAGGTTGACGGAAAAATTTGACACTGTGACAGGGGCTTTACAATTAAGGGCGAGCTGACGAGCATGTGTATCGCTACTCCGAGTCGTACACCGCTGATGATCCCAGTATATTGCTAGGCTCACAGTGATGCCTACTGACTCCTGACCACGTGATTCCGGTTGTCGGTCTAGACACTGTGGTGCTTAAAGCAAGATTGAAGATTGAGAGAAGAGATTTGGGCAGCTCTCAAGGCCAATGGTGCGCGAAAGCAGTATATTTACCCGATTTTCTTTATAACTTGATTTTCAAAGGGTTTATCGAAATTGTTGGCGCGACAAAACGTAAATATTAATTTTTAACAGCTTCTTGCATTGTTAAAATATTCACTAACTTTATTATAGTAGTAATGGTGGTGAATATCTATCAATGTAAGAAAGTGTTCGAAATTATTCTTTATGTCTTGTCGTGCCAAAAATTATGAACGTTTCTCTGAAAAACAACTTTTGGCCAAAATTAAGGTAAATACACTGCTTTTGTGCACCATTGGCCTTAACGACGAGGTTTTGAGAGCCGATGAGTGTGAAACGAAGCTGGTATGAAGCAGCGCCGGAATGCGAGTTGTTGACCAGCGACATCGTTCTGTACCCGCCGGGACCCCTGGTTCGCCTACGTAAAGAAGGGAGGGGTAGTCTAACCAGCACATCACTGCGGCCCCAACGCAGAAAGCGAATTACTGCCTATGAATCCAACTGCATAACACGCACAACTCTTTGCAAACTATTGCATACATTGCCTACATAGTCAGAAAATTCAGATTTATGTTACATAATAAATGAGGAATGTAGATAATTTGTAACACTGTAAAACTTAATTTTAGAATTTACTTATTTAAATGGTTTTAAAAGTAGCATTTTTTAAATTTACTTTTAACTAAAATTTTGGCGTAATTCCGTTTCCGAGGCAATAATATTATTTGCTATATTTGTATGCAACGATTTATTTTTTAATTATTGATTTTATACAAATTTCCTTCTGTTATAAATGTTATTACGTTCATGGTAAAAAGATACACATTCAAATAATTATTTTATACGTTTGCAAATTTAAAAATAAATTATTAACATTTGATTTTAACTAAATATTTTGATGGTTTATTTACAAAATGTACTTTCTAAAGCATTCATAATGGCGATAGGTTTAAATTTTGATTAAAAATTAAGTTTTATTGATTGACTTTCAACATTTAAATATATATTTCTTACGCACCATAGGACAACGATACTGACAATCTTGGTATAGTATGTTCTACTTTTTAATGAGTTCTGTTTTTGTGTAGCTCCATTTGAAACAACCCTCCTATTTTAAAAAAAAAAAAAAAGGATGTCTGACTTAGATATTCTCTTAATAACACTCTTGCCTCAAATTGAAAAGCTGCAACTGAAATAGGTTCCGCAAAACTAAATTCCTTATCTCTACTAAATGGAAAAGCAGATATGTTACGTAAAGTTTTGGTGATAATAAAATAATTAGCCATTATAAAAATAGGAGAAAGTTATTTAATTATAAATGGAATTCAAGGATATATTATTAAACATTGTTTTTTCTTCCATCTTGGTATACACTCATTTCTCAGAATAAAATGTTATTATATGTATATCGGCCTTTATATATACATATATAATAACATTTTATTCTGAGAAATGAGTGTATACCTATATATATATATATATATATATATATATATATATATATATATATATATATATATATATATATATATACATATATAATAACATTTTATTCTGAGAAATGAGTGTATACCTATATAATATATATATATATATATATATATATATATATATATATAAAGGCCGTTCACGTTAAAGAGAGCACTCCAGAAACCAACCTTTGAAAAAATCACCGCCCGCAACTGCGTATGTATTACCAATTGTGTCACCGCACAAGCTGGGGATGAACACACCCAGTTATGTTGGCAGTGAAATGTGAAAAGTAGTTCTACGAAATGACGCGGTATTGCAAGTGAAATGTTTAAATTTATGGCTACTTAAGTTATTTGAAGTGTATTTTATACACTTTAAAGTAATTATTGGCGTAAAGATAATGTATTTGCTGCAACGCATAATTATATTGTCTCACGTGATAGGGGCAGCGGTCAAAACCAACGGTCCGTTGTTGTGGTTCCTTCATGCTTGTTGTTTGGCTTTGCTTGTGTGGAGTGGTTGCGAGGCAAACTACAAATTTCGAAACTGGAAGTTGTTGTTTTTTAATATTTCTCATTTATTTTTCAGCTTATCTGCAGTCAGCATTGTTTTATTATAGGTCATATAGTGTTTCATTGTGTTGTAGTGATTTTGTGTAAAGTTATGAGTTGCGGCAAACTGCTTACAAATATTTAGCGTCAGGAGGTCATAATAAATCTCGCCGAAAGCATTTATTCTTTAATTCGTCAATGAGAGATGAAACCGTGCAAAGTGAACGAACGAGTTGCAGAAATTATGAAAATTTCTCAACTGCAACTGTCCGGAGGTAAAAGTAAATGTGTTTTTACGACGTGTTTTCCCAAACAGTTTTTACGGTGTGTTTTCTCCACTTATCCCCAGTACGTTATTAAAGTAAATCGTTGAAAAAGAACAAGTAGAAATCGACAGTTAGAAACGTGATATTATAAACGGAAAGTTAAATAACAATAACGAAATAAATGAACGACAGCAGAAACGGGACATGAATATATTCATGTGAGTTTACGAAGTATATGTTATATCCTTAGTTTGACAAATAATATTAAAAGTTATCTGTACCTATTTATCTACGCCATCTGTTTAACCTTTCTTTCAAATCCGTCTTGATAACAAGTGCAAATTTGGCAGTCAATAATTATACGTTAATTTTACTCGTATTTATATCACTGTGTTGTTTTGTAATGTAGGCCTTACCTCAAATACATCTGTACGTATATATTTACGCCCAGCCTTTCTTAAACCTGCCTTGGTAACAAACAAGTGGAAATGTGCCTGTCAATAATTATACATTAATTTGACACATTTTCAAATCACTAGGTTATTTTGTAATGTGGGCCTAACCTCAAACTTGTGTTCATGTAATTATTCATCCCAAGTTACAGTGTTAAGATTTACTGTTGTTAACATAACATAAACGTCATAGTTTGATTCTACGCCAAAGGTGTTCCGACATTATAAACTACAAAATTTGAAGCTGGTTTTGTTAACTATAGCTATGCTTGTTGCTGACATTCATTCTTGATGCAGGCATTGTTTCATTTGGTAATGCTTGCCGTAAGAAAAATGATAAAGTATTTACAATTAATTGTCAACAGATATAGAATAGCCTAATTCCATGTTTGAATTTCGTAATGGATGTTCAACAAGAATATTTGCTACCTTTTGATAAATATCAACGAAGATAGTCTGCATTCTTGAGTAGGCCTAATTTTTTGTTATATCTGCCACGTTGGCCGCAAAAAATATTATAAGCATTGAAATTTAATGTGACTGTAAATTGCACGGCATAATCGACACCCCAGACTCCCACAGCTCCTGTTTACTTGCGAATGTATGGTTTTTAAAGGTTAGATTACATTACGCAGTATAAGTGATAAATTAAGTATTTGTTAAGAAGCTGTATAAGCTCGCTTTCAATGAGGGTCGGACTACAATTGACATACCAAACACATTCACAGTTATAGCGATAAGCACAGTCAAAACACAAAAGCACAGTGGCCTGGCTACAATTGATATAATGATAATAATATTAGTTTGTTTATGTTGCTACATTGGTACCGAAGAAATTACGGTCTGTATATAGAGTTGGTGGCGGATTTTTTCAAAAATAAATATTTTCAATAGATCTGAGACATTTTTTAAATGATAAATTATTTACACTTGAATTTTTACCATAAATGGTACCTAAAAGCCTTACAAAACTTACGTGGTTATGATTGTCCAGAAATAAACAAAATAAAATATTTTCCCGAGGAATGAAGTCAAAATACGCAATAGATAAAAGTAATTTGCTTGTAAGTATTACTTTTATAATTTGTCCTTTACACTATCATTTTGCTGTCATTTGAGGATATGTATTGATCTTGCATTAATAATAAGACATTTATTTCAGTTTTGTGTGTGAACACATGAACCATTTTTTGTATGTACAGTAATTTTCTTGAAATACTTTTCTCATTTAAGTTTTCAGTTTTGCTGCAGTCATTGCAATGAAGGAACCACAACAATGATGAGAGTCCATGCACTTTCCCTGTAAAATTGGTTTCTTGAGGTCTGTGTAGGTTTAACAAAAAGTAAATGTCGCACCCATTTGGGTCACAAGAGACACCGGAAATGTGGCCATTATCGGATCGGCATATCACTTAGCTATAAATAATATACGATATTTTTAGAATTATTTTGTCCAAATGAAGGTAGTGCCAGTTACAAGCCTGGTATAACCTTCTGTTATCACTTCAATTCACAGTATAAATGTTGAGTACATTTTTGGAGAGTCTCAGAAGGGTACAAACACAGAGTTACGGTGTCAAAAAGATGTACGTATACGTAAATACATTTGTTGATATGTTTGTATTTTAAGTGTAAATTATTTCTATTTTATACATACTTAATAGGCCTATGTTGAAATATATTTGTCTCCATTTATAAATGTACATATGCATGCACATATTTTATATATTTTACTTATTTATATATTATGTATTTTATATACTGCTACATTAGGTCCGTCACGTTAAGTTTATTAGCACCATCTACGTCTGTGCAATGGTGTACTCTTTGCTTGGCTCAGATACCCTCGTCTTTCCTTGCCCCTGCCTGCCCCTTTACCATTCGTGCGTCATTATTTTTTTATTTGTCGTGGTTGTTTATTTATGGCCTTGGACGGCCTCGCTCTACGCTTCAGACGTCTGCTACATTACGCCGCTACCTTATGCCTGTAGGCTGTATATTTTTCTTGACGGCTTGGTTGCACTTCACTTCGGTCAGCTGAGGCCAAACACAGCTACAATGTTTTCGAGCTGGTTACTAGTCACGCTTCAAAGCGATGGGGCACTTAGAAAACGGTGAGTCGTGGGAAACGGTAAGTTTGCGGTACAGTTTTTAAATGTTTGGTAATTTGTGTGACAAGTGGTGTTGTACCTTAGGTGTCCAGTAGTGCTAGTCTATTTCAAAATCTGGATTTGGCTACCCTTCAAAATTATTTTTCGGCTTAACTATGGTGCCGCGTTACTGCGTGTCATTTTTTAACGTGCCGTGTTGGTCTTTGTTACCGCTCAAGTTTAATATTTGTTGTTTCATGGTTTCCATGACTTAATCGCTAGGGCGTTCATATTTAAATCATTTGTTGATTGTTTTATAAAGTTTTTGTCTATCGGAGCTTTGACATGACCCAAACGATTATATATTATGCATATTTTTCTATTGTATATTTTATAATATATATATATATATCATGTGTTATATACATCATATATGTTAAATGTTTTATATACATCATATATATTATATGTTTTATATGTATTGTGTAAGTTACATGTTTTACACATATCGTATATGTTACATGTTTTATACCTATAATATGTATATACAATTTTTCATTTACACACTTCATGGGTATTGTGCACTACAGTTATTATGATATTAGTTATAAATGCCCCTCACTTAGGGATCAAAACATTTAGCCAGTCCTGAAAAGTAAACATTGATTTTAACATGTGGCAATCATATGGCAGTCACATCGCAATGTTTGTTTACATGTGGTGGAAGGATACATAATGGGAAAGAAAGTATAACTTTAGCAGGGCTTTCAAAAGTGCTCATTTTATCGTGAACAGCGTATACAAAGACTATGGTGGCACCAAAATCATAAATGCTCAGGGCCTCTGAAGGTTGTAATCCGGTCCTGCTCTGAAGGCAAATGTCACGCCCCCTAGTGGCAGTTCTACATTGCGCTGCCTGAGAGTAAAAGTAACTTCGGTTCCGCGGTTATAAAGCGGCTCTGCCAGCTGCAGTGTTTTCATAGCGGAAAGCCTCCCGAGCTCTGGCAATATGCTTGACGCCCAGCCAGCGGGGCGGCGAGTGAGTCACACGTGTATGAGGTGTCCACGTGGTGCTTCCAGACAAACGGTGACAACTGTAAGGCTAAGCTCATGATGGAAAAGTGTACGTTATGAACGTGTACGTATCAAAATTAACATAGGTATCAGAAGATTCATAATGGTCATTGTGTACGTCAAGACTGTTTACTTACACTATTAACGTTGTTACATTTCAGTACAAATATCGAAATTATAAGAAAAAACATATGCCGACGTTCTCAACTTTGCAAATCAATTTTTAATAAAATCTTCTTCTTAAGCATACTCAACAAATTATTCATATATTTATTTTCTCATCCATTCAAACATGACATTTTTATTGCCATTCTTTAATCTTCTTATAATAATCATAAAACATTATTCAGATTCATACACAATAAAATTCATATTTCTTATGAAAAAAATTATAATTTCTTCGTAATAAAAAAATGTATTGCAGCAATTTCATTATATGAAATTATCAAACTATGTATATTACTAAACGTACTTCCATCCTTGGAGGCAGTGAGAATTGATTAAAAAGAAAAGTTTTGTTCTATTTTGTATCAGCCTTACTTATGTTGTCTCATGTCCCATGATTGGCTCTCGTCTGACCATTACACACCTCTCCGCCAATCAGCAATGACGAGGTGAGAGACGATCAGGATAGTTCTATGTTTAATAAACATTTAATTACTTTATACCCTCTAGAAAGAAATGAAAGTAACAAACATTAATATTTAATACTGTGTAAAAACAAATGAACCTCTATGCTAATAACTATTAAAATAAACCAAATATTATACTGTTAATTCATATAGTAAAACGTAATTTGGAAAGATATCAAAATAAAGTGACAACATAAACAAGTATATTTTAATTATATATAATAATAATGTATATGCCTAAATGTAAATATAACCCAAAACCTGCAATGTTACAGCATGAACTATCCCATAAAGAATAGCTACTATCATTTTGATACTTATACGTCCATGATGTACATTGTTATGTGGTTTGTGGTTTTCTTAACATGATAATTCGTCTCAAAGGCTGTTCACAATAAAGTGAGCACTTTTGAAATCAACCTTAGAAAAAAGTCACTGGCCCTGCCTGCGTATATTTGAACGGGCACACTGAGTGGCATGCGCCCAGTAAAGTTGGTAACGATGGAGGGAAAGTATCTTAACGTCAAATAAATAGTGTTAGGTAACCATTTGTGTAAACTGAAATTATTTCTTTCCTTTGTTTTTTTTTTTTTTTTTTTTTTTTTCCGATGCGCCTAAGTAGAAGATTGAACAGATTTTAACATGTTTACTTTTGTAATAATTCCACAGTTTCACTTGACCAACGTATGAATAAAGTGATGAGGCTCAAGACAATGTTGATTTTAACATAAGACGGAGGAATACACACCGTGCGTACAAGTAGATCTTAAGCAGGGCTTTCAAAAGTGATCATTTTACCGTGAGTAATCTTATAATAACACACGCCCCGCGTCCCAGACTTTTCCCATGGGTGTTACAATACGCAGACCGAGGCGTCTCCACTGAGCTGTACCGTAAACTGGTACAGTGGCGTGTGGTGAAGTGTTTCAAGGTAAAATTATGCTTGTTCACCTCTGTACATTCTTGGTGCACGCAACAGGAGCCAGTAAATACCGTGCTGCCTAGGGAAACTGAATGTATTCTGACTACTCTCAAGCGAGCAGCAAGGGACCCATTAGACGCGTCATGCGGTGTCAGCTGACTATAGGCTGTTCATGGTAAAGTGAGCACTTTTTAAGGCCCTCCCAACATGCTTTACCCACGAATAAATATATCTTATTACAGTTTCGGAAATTACATTTTAAGGGTGGTGAAATGTATACGCTGTATTTATTGGTTACATTGCAATGTTTATATTTAAAAGCAGCAGGGAGATGGAGACAATATGAAAGGAAAAATTTAGAAGGGTCTTAAAAAGTGCTCACTTTGCCGTGAACAGCCTACAGCAATATTTTAGTAGTGGAAGGGTAAACTAGCAAGCAACCGTGTACAGCACACAGCTAGCGCCATCTTACTTTGCAACAGTTTACTACATGCCACTGACCGGGGGTTATTTTGCACCTGCGGGTGTTTATAGATAGAGGGATTTATTATTGTATCACAATGTGTTATTTTTATATAAAAGACTAAAGCTAGATTGCATTACTTATTTATTAGCCTTGAGTAAGCCCCAATTCTGAGCCAAGAGTGTTAAAAAACACAACAAATTCTTTTAGCGCACAAATGTTTACAGTGCATTCCTTTACAAGCTTCGCTGAACTACAGTGTTCCCTGCACCTATTCTATCAAGTTTCGCCTAGTACCAAGCCGAACATTCACAGAAACGATTAGCCGGAAAGTAGTAGTTCTCTCCAGTACTGTCAAAACATATCGCACCCTGAATCCCAGGACTATCTCAACTCATGAAATATTTTTTTTGCAAATATTTTTGGTGTTGGGAGAAGTAAAATATCTGTCACTAGACAGTGAAATACTATCGGAAAATTATAATTTATTTTATTCGACCTACGGCATATAAATCGGCGCTGCACTTCGAAAAGGCGAGTAAACATGAATATTTAATTTTTACACATACGAGTTTTTGTAAATATATTGAATGGTGTGCTGCTAGAAACTGACAGTGATTTATTCTTCAAATTCACGCGCTTATATGTCGTATTTTAAAAACATTTTCAAAAGGCAGAATAATTTTACTCTCATTCACCGTATATGAGACATTATACGTTACGATAGCCTTACATTCAATGTGTGACATGTTGAAGTTAACGTCATTATTGGCCTGTGAAATATATTTAAAAAGTAATCCAGTCAGACATACTCGTGATAATAGAAGCGTGATTACACAGTGTTGTTCCGGTTAAAAAAAGAACTAAGACCTGTCACCATTATTGTATGGCCGACATAATAAGGAATCGCCTTCTATGGTTATCCTAAGTATTTTTGTTCGTCTCCTGGAGCTCAACTTATGGATAGCCCAAATGAAACAGTGGCAAACTCCTTAATAAGTAATTTACGCTTCACGGAGAATATACAGTATCAATTATGTCAACATGCTTATTCATTTATGTGAACAAATAGAGCGTATTCGCATAATTGCCATTAAATTTAGTAATCTGTTTGTCTGGTTCTGTTTTCTGCATACTAACACCCTTTTAAAAAAAAACTCACCTAAAAATTGCGGGAACTGAGCTAGTTTTTACGGTTCCATGGAACAATATACAAGTTCAAAATCAGTACGGTAGAATAAATATTGATGAATGAAGAAAAGAAGAAAATTATCACGGTGTGCAGATTTTTGGGTAGGAAATTTCTGCTTCGGATGCATAGATTGTAGTTAAGAAGCGAAACCCGGATGCCCAAATATTTGTGTAAAGAGTTTGTGAAAAATTACAACCATGTTGTACATAAATAATACAACACGGATATAAATTCGCCTGTCAGACAGACGCTGCAAGATTTCACGAGAAATCAAAAGCCGCGTAGGTGAAGTTGAATTTAAATTGAAATGTAGTGGATTCATCCCCATTCTCAATTAAGTCAATATGTTCTTCGATTATGAATGGTGATTTAACAATACAAATATGTTTCGGCCTTTTCTTACATCCCCAGAAGATTCAGCACTGTAGATACTCCAGTTTACGCAATGGCTGCTAGAGTGCTCGTTTTCCATCAAACCGCTATCCATAAATGGCGTAAACTGTTTCTAATATATCTTTCATACTGCCACGGTATTGTGAACATGCCTTAACTCGACGGCCTGCCTGAACACGCCATCGCTCATGCGCACTAATCAGGACAGCCAGTTACTGTAATCGGGACTCGCATTGCCCAAGCCCCGGTAAAGCAGGAATAGCCTCTACCAGCCAGGGAGCCAGTCCATGTTCGGGTTATGCGACACCGATATGACGGCAATGCAGAGCAGCGGCCGAGATGGCAGTTACAAGAAGCCTGCTGTCCCGACAGTAGTAACTCGTCATACGTCATCAGCATTCGGATACTTCTCAAGGTGGAACAATTACAATATACTAACGTGGCTCTCAGTAACGTAGTGGATGTCAACTTATAATGCACCCCCGACCTTATAGTAGTTTATTTTATATCCAGATATTTAATTATATACACTGTTCAAAATTTTACCGCATATTTACGGAAAGTACCGGTAAAGAATAATCCAGAAATCGTCGTTAAAATACGGGCACTCCGTAATGTAAATATAAGAATTCTTCGTATATTTTACGGAAATATTGGAATTAAATTAAAAAATACACGGGGGTGTTAAATTTTTTTATTATCTATATCCTCTGATAAATAGTAACCGAAATCTTAACTCTAAAACTCACAATACTTGCGCGAACCACGAACCTCCATCGCAGTAGGCCGATGCGCTGTCCAATACACCACGACTACTACATAATACAGGAAGTGAATATTTGTGTGTTACAGGATTTTTTCTTCTGCCCGTCCTCCCACTTAGCTGTACCTCCTACTTGTTTCTGAGCGCTCTTACTTCGGAACGCACCTCGGAAACGTAATAAATGTAATTTTATTACTTTAAACCTAGTTTATGTTTATAACAAGGGCAGTATAGCACGAAAGTTTTGAAACACTATGAAATTTCACTGGAATAAGTCCATATTGACAATAGGAACGCAAAAAAATAGAAACAAAACTTCCGCATACCTTCAAAAGCAGGTAAAAACTGGTGAAAATTTATCCAGGAGTGTCCGTAATTTCTCCGTAAAATTACGCGGACACATTGATTTTCGTAAACGGACTTTCCGTAAATTTCACGAACCTCTCCGTTTATTTCCAGGTTATTTTTCTGTACTTTCCGTTTAAAATAAAAAGAGATAATGCAAATATCTTTAATTTTCGTTATGTGGGTGTTCTACCGTGTGTAAAAAATGATATTAAAAAAGTTAAAATAATTTGTACATAAGTGAGGTTAGAACCCGAGTCAACAAATTACCAGTCCACGACACATCTACAACTCTCATTTGAAAATTACGGTACAACTTTCATATTTGATTATAGACACCTGGCGCTATTTTTAATGTTTGAAATAATAGGTCATAGTCGCGCGGATAACCTTAACTGCCGCAGAAACGATAATTTTCTTGTTACAGTGGCGAAGAAAGCTTCGTGTAGATCGGCATTGTTCGTCCCCGTAACTCGAAGCCAAACGGAATACGGAGACTCCGTATTTCTTATTTACGGACTTAACTCCGTTTTTCGTCATTATGGTCTGCCTTTCCTTATATACACTGTACATTTCCGTAAAACATTCTGTAAATATACGGATATTTTGACAGTGTAGCCATGTAGTTACCTATAGCAGCTTATATATATTTAACCCACATGCTCCACCATCATGAAGTCCCCCAACTCAACAAGTAGCTACGGTTTGACCATAATTTAAACAAAGCACAACAACACAAACTGACGTAGAAT
This sequence comes from Dryococelus australis, assembly GCA_029891345.1. Classification (NCBI taxonomy): domain Eukaryota; kingdom Metazoa; phylum Arthropoda; class Insecta; order Phasmatodea; family Phasmatidae; genus Dryococelus; species Dryococelus australis. The sequence continues at coordinate 216,479,709 of CM056995.1, forward strand.
CAAAATCTGGGGGAAAACATGAGGGTTCCAATTTTTCATTTCAACGTTACCACCGCCCTGAGTGGGGTGTGGAAGCGGAGGTGTAGTGGTTTGACTACTCGCCTCTTACCTAGGCGAACCGGTTTCGATTCCCATTGGGGTCGCTCCCGGAGTTTCACACGTGATAACCGTATCTATGACGAAGCCACTATTCGGCGGATTTTCTCTGAGATCTCCCGTTTCCCCCGCCCTTGTATTCTGGCGCTGCTATATACTCACCTCGCTTCACTCTCATCGGCTCTCAACACCCCGAATTGAAAAGTCGCCCGAATCTCTTCATTCTAATTTCCACCATTAATAAATAAACTTACTTTGCATTATTACGACGATACCATTTATCAAATACTGGCTGTTATCCGCGTCTGCACCCTCGTGCAAAATTCAAACCTTAATTACAATGACCAGCGTCTACTCAAAAGGTTGGTGGCATATTTTATATATTCCCTAAGAAACTGTAGGTTTGCCGGGATTAAAATTACCCTATGAGCTAATCCAGATTATAATCTACACCTGCACCATATTTCATCCAAATCCGTCAAGCCGTTACGACGTAATTGAGTAGCAAACATACAAACTTTCGCATTTATAATATTATTAGGATTAGGATGATTTAAAACGATCAACAAACGAACCTACGATTCTAAAAATTGTCACTTTCTTTTACGCAGCAAACTCTGACTATTAATAATAAATTTATTTCTAAAATCTAAGAACTCTTATACCAGGCTGCTCTGAAGACATATAAAAAGGGCGTGAATGAAGAGAGGGAAGATATTTTAAAAACCTGAGGTCAGAATTGAGCAACTGTGGTTCCGTAACGAACAAACACGTTTATTAGGCATACAATCTTTTCTGTCGCTAACTAAGCGTGCAAACCCGATGTTGAATTCTCTCGATATGTGTAAGGGTAAACTTAGAATAAGCCTTGTGAATTTTAAATAATTATCGCAACAGTGTTAAATCCTCTTTGAACGGAACATGTGTTTAAAAACTATATTGAAGCTCTCAGAGTGTAGAAATGTCAGTGTTTTCTTTTAGTTACTCTCCCTTTCAGTTCTGCAGGTGTGGTCGAGAGTTTCGAAGAGGGTATAAGACCTTCTTCAATTTGCGACATGTACACCGCTTTCATCGTCTTTTTCTGGACGCGTCGTTTGGAGTGGAGCCGACATGCACGTGGAAGTTTTTGGACTTTGCCAATTCCAGCGAAAAACTTGACAACATTTCAAACACGTTAACTTTTCACATGTAGCGCGGCTAGGAAGTTTCATATAATGACAGCACCAGGAGAGAGTTCACCTGACGCTCAGAGATTATGGGCTGATCACTGTAAACAAAAAATTTCTGAAAGCCCTCTTTTACGATCTACTTGCATGCACATAGTTTATTCTTCGTTCATAAGAGAAATTAGCATTAACATATTCATTTTATTCATGCATCGGTTAAGTGAAATGTTGAAATATTAGGAAAGTAAATATTCTGATAATTTACTAAGTCACATGCTCACATGCTTTTAAAAAATCAATAATTAAAAGAAATGATTTCCTATTTACAAAATATTTCCCTAACGTTTTCAATACGACGTTAAGAACTGGAACTACTTTTTCTCCGTCGTCACCGACATTACTGGGCTGTGTCAGACAGAAAGTGTGCACGTTAGAATAAATGAACGTATCGGCAGTGACATTTCTCAAAGCGTAGGCTCCGAGTTTTCAGATTACAGTAAACAGTCTGTGCATTCATTCAGTTTTGTTCCACGATAAAGAGCGACACTGAAAAAACTAGAAAAAAGTTAACGTTCCATAAATATTACTGTTTATATTTAAATTACAAAGGACGGCTAGCACTGACGTATCATTTAAAGAAGTATTGAATTTCAGAGGCAAGTAGATAGATTTGTTAACATACATCGGGAAGGAACTTTCCAAACGGTGAGAAGTCGGAAAAGAGCTACATTATTTAATACACAGTGTATACACCATTATTAAAAATAACTTCTGTAGTCGAGTGGTGAAGGTTCGATTCTCGGCGGACGTGGGTACAATATCTTATTTCTCAGGAATAGGCATTTCGTCGATTCCCAGTAGCACTTTTAAAACTCGGACACCCTCTAGGTGGGCATCCATATTGTTATTACGGGTTCTTCATTATAGGCTGTTCAAGGTAATATGAGAACTTTTGAATGCCCTGTTTAAGATCTACTTGTATACCCGTTGTGTATTCTTCCGCCTTATGTAAACTTAACATTGCCAAGCGCCTCATTACTTTATTCATGCGTCGGTCAAATGAAACTGTGAAATTATTATGAAAGTAAATACTTTACAAATCTGCTCACGTTTACACTTCGATAAATTAAAAAACAAAGTGAAATAAATAATTTTAAGTTATCACAAATTGTTACCTAATAATTTCTCTGGACATTTAGATATGGAACTACTTTCCATCCATCGTTACCAACTTTAATGAACGAATTTCACTCAGTGCTCCCGTTAAACTGTATGCATGCAGAGGGAGTGACTTTTTTTTAACGTTCATTTTAAAAGTTCTCTCTTAAATCGTGAACAGTCTTTATATATATATATATATATATATATATATATATATATATATATAGAGAGAGAGAGAGAGTGAGAGAGAGAGAGAGAAGGGGGGGAGAGAGAGATACCGCAGTAGTTTCAGTTACGTCAGCAGCGAAAGAGTAGCAGTTCCGTGTCTTAAGACCTTATAAAAAAATTGATGACATATGAAATGTATATTTTGATGCACTTAAGAATTGTCGTAGTGGTAACACACTATCTAAAATATTATTTTCTTCACGGAAATCTTACGGATATATAATTAATATACGGGAACGCGCTCCGTGGCGACATGAAACAGAGCTGAGCTCCGCACAAACAAAACACGCAACATTTATGTACTTCCTACATCTTTGGGTTTCCGAAACGAAGAATGATGGAGTTGCACACAACTTTCTTCACAACCAGAAACTAGTAACTATAAAATTATAGTTTCTGCAGCAGTCAGGTTGTCCACGTGACTTACACGTGTTCTTTCTAACATCAGGAAGTAGCACTAGCCACCAGCAACAGTTGGCAACACTACAAACACACCAACATTACTAGACAATGTAAAAGTTTCATAAAATGTGCACTATTGAAAGCCCTACGTACGACCTACCTGTATGCACGTTGTGTATTCTTCCTCCTTATGTAAAATGAACATTGGCATGGACCTCATCACTTTATTCATGCGTCGGTCAAGTAAAACTGTGCAATTATTAGGAAAGCAATTACTTTTCAAACCTGCTTATTTTTACACTTCAATGCACTAAAAAAAAAAAAGCGAAACAAATAAATTAAGTCATCACAAATGGTTACTTAGCACTTTTTATTCAACATTTAAAAAAATGATTTACTATTCATCAATCGTTACCAACTTTACTGGATGAATGTCACTCGATAGCAGTGACGTTTTTCTAAGGTTGATTTTAAAAGTGCTCACTTTATTGTGAACAGCCTTTACTTTACTTTTATTTAACAACACGCCAGAACTCTCACTTTGTGCCGAAATGTGGTAGGCAAGTGGTAAAGTCGAGAATAGTTAACTTTTTGACTCGCGTTGAAATCCCACTCCATGAAGAAATGAAGAAATTTTACAGAATATTTATATTTAACAGTGCACATGTTTACATTACATTACAATAGTTCCATAGGATGGACACGACTTCCTACATGAGTACTAACTTGGTAACAAATAATGAGCTGAATAATACAAGTTACTTACAAAAAATATTATTAACTTAATGGTTAATTTTACAACCAAATAAGAAGTAACTGAAGATAGTTATAGTTTATTGTCACAGAATAAATTTACTTTATAATTAAGTTAGCAGTTAATTTTCCAAAGCATTTCAATTATATGTTAATATAGTAATAATACAAAAATCATAAAGCATTCAAATGCACATCTTCGTATTATTTTAGCTGAAAGCTCAGTCTTTTCTTTATTAGCTTAACATTTCATTTGTAGCTACAATCACCTTGTAGCGGGCTCCAGGAAGCCGCACACAAGTTGAGGTACTACAGGGTATAGATTCCTTTGCAAGCCCCCTGTTTATTCAACAATCCCGGCTGACCCACTACCGTGAGGGTATAAATGATCTGAGCGAGTACCCCCCTCCCCCCTTTTAGATGGCAGGGAGAGCTCGTACTGTGTCGACGCCAGTGCCGGAGCGGCACGAAGCAGAAGGCTACAAGAGTTAAGGGTCTAGAGGAGCTCTAGCCCGAATAGCAATCTGCACTTCTAATATTGGTGAGCATAGCTCTTGCTAGGCAGTAGGGTGTCATCCCTGATCTTGAGGCTCCGTCAAACTCTATCTGTTAATGCAATGGATTGGTAAGGTCAGGATTAGCTGCGTGTAATATTCTTATATTCTTCTCATTAACTTGTCATTCCAAAATAAGCGTAAAGTATTGTGTTCCTTGTTGTAATAAAATTAATGTACTATTCTGTTCAGAGTTTGAGTTAATGTATTAAATGTGTTTTGTAGTAACCCCTCTATTATTGAATAGCCATTTGCAATAAGCTACGCCCCACGTAGGCCCTTAACCTACCGTGTTAATATTAAGCTGACTAGCAGCAGCCAAAGGCTCAGGAGTAGCAGAGAAGAGCTTAATTAGAGTTAAGGATAGGGACTACTCCTATAACGTGCAGTGATTCCTATGACATGAGTATAATAGTGAAATCAGCGTAACAAGTGGTGGTTTAGTGTTTATTTGTGATTCCTAAAATATTAAACAGTATTAATTTTTATCTCTGAAATGGTTTCTTATTTATTTTTTCTAAAATAGAAAATGCCACGTCCAACAAGAGTTTCACTAACATTTATTCAGTTACTTTTCCCACGCGCTAGCCTTTAACTTAAAAATAGTTTTTTTTTTTTTTTCCACTCGCTAACTTTTAATCAGTTACGTTTTCCATACTGTGTCTTTTAACATAACGCAGTAAAATTTTTGACATAGATTAATTTAATTGTTGGAACTAACTTGCCCGTGCCTGCGTAACGATGGGCCTACTAGTCGTCAGGTTCATGCAACAACAAATTATACTTGTTGCGGGAGGATACAATATTGGTAAAACTAAGAGACGATGCAGCGCTTTCGAGCCAACTTAAGTGGCGGTGTCACTCCTTATAGAGAAATAACACGTTCAAGTGTCATAACACGGAGTCAGGGTCGTTACTGAAAATGTTTCACTATAGAATCATTACATTTCACAATTCTTTAACAAATATGTACGCAATTATTAATAGGTGTTCCCTAGTTGTCATTAAAATATAAAAATTATTTAATATATAAAATCAGATATTAAGTTAATTATTCCATGAATATCCGTTAGTAAAGACTGTTCACGGTAAAGCGAGCACTTTTGAAAGTCCTGTTTGAGATCTGTTTGTATCTACATCAAAGGATGTTCACGATAACGTGAGTACTTTTGAAATCAACCTTAGAAAAATGTCACTGCCCCTACCTGCATGCATTATAACGGGCACGCCGGAGTGACATGCGTCCAGTAAATTTGGTAAAGATGGAGGAAAATTAGTTCCATATCTTAACGTTGATTAAAAGGTGTTATTTAAACATTTGTGATAGCTTAAATTATTTCTTTCACTTTATGTTTTTTTTATGCATCTAAGTGTAAAAATTACTAGGACTTGTGACATATTAATTTTCTAATAATTCCACATTTCCACCTGACCGACGCATGAACAAAGTAATGAGGCCTATGGAAATTTTTATTGCACATAAGGTGGAAAAATACACAACGTGCATACAAGTAGATCTTAAGCAAAGCTTTCGAAAGTGCTCATTTTACCGTGAACCGCCTATATGTATTCTTCCACCATATGTAGGCTACAATTAATATTTCCGTAGGCCTGATCACTTTATTGATGCGCTGGTCAAGTGAAATATGAAATTATTAGCAAAGTAAATATTTTGCAGGTTTGCTTATTATTGCACTTAAAATGCGTTTAAAAAAACCTTGAAATAATATTGCTATAAAATAAATAATTTTACTATTCGCAGATGTTTACCTAATATTTTAATTCAATGCTAATACGTGGAACTACTTTCCCTGGGTCGTTGCCAACTTTATTGAGCTCGTGCGAATCAGTATTCCCGTCAAAATATACACGGGTAGGGACAGTGAAAATTTTTAAAGGTTAATTTCATAGTACTCACTTACCGTTATCCGCCTTTAGTTCATATTTCGTGTCCGTAATAATGGGTAAGGTGATTATCTAAGCTCCTACTGTCGCATTTTTCAATAATTAATTCTAAATTTGAATCAGGAAGAAATAAAACTTTCATTACGGAGGATGCTGCGGGCTCTTGTAAGGCGGAAGAAGACTGACTTCCCATAGAGCACTTCACCCGACTATACAACATCCATAGCTCATTAAAAAGTGCTGTACTTTACCAATATTATTTAAAAAGTAAATTTTAAATTTGGCATGGAAAAATATTCCATATAAACATTGTGTATTTCTTTTAAAATATTTACCGAGAATGTTCTTATTTTAATGTTTTTAAAAACCATTTTCATAATTTTATACGTAACTAAGTGTATTTCAGTTTTGAATGATTCAAAAAACACTTTTGCAAGCAAACTAAAGAAACAAGACCACTATAATAACTATTCTAGTTGTGGGAAATAAAAAATTCATAATATTTTGTTTAGAAATATTCAATTTAATTGATTTTTTGCAGCAAAAGTTATCATTTTTTAATGGAAATAAATAAACATAGACTCAATTATTAAAAATATTTGTAAAAATTACCACTTATATTTTATTAAATTAAACCAGAGTGACTGTTATGATGACCGTGCCGGATGAACTTTTCTGTGTGCTTCCTAAAGGATCAAGAATGGAAATAGACTTAAATTTTTGTTGAAAAAAGGCTTATTTTTAATTGATTTTTAAAGCATTTAAAAAAAGTTTGTTTTAGTAAATTTTTTTACAATTTTACAAAATAGATTCATTCTTTTTCTTATACGCAACATACATTGTATCTTGTCGACAATTTTTGTAGTGTGTATACTGCATTATATCAGTTGTACAGGCTATGCGTGGTAAAGTGAGCACTTTTAAGGCCCCAGTTACTTTTCACTTTCAGCCATTTTTTAAAATCCTTTGACCATCTTTTAAAATAAATATTTTACTCAAAGTAATACACACAGTGTGTATGTTCCACCGCACTCGGAAGTTAACGTCTAAGGCTAACACATTATGTTTATCGACTATTGTTCCAAATGAGGAGGCTTTCAAAAATATTCTCTTTACCGTGAATAGCGTATAGGTCAGTGCACTTTCGGAAGACACTCTTCTCATACATTAACCGCGATAGAACCAATGCAACTGTAGGGCGTGCATATGTTCCGTACATCGAGTTGAATAGTAACGAATCGACGCAGTGATCCGCGACAGAGAGTGTGGTAAACGCCAAACCCGTTCGACAAGTGTTGCATGAACGGGTGCATGACTGTCCTTGAGTTGACGTAAAGGTCAGGAAGTTGCTACCTGACTGCTGTAGCTCGTCGCAGGACAATCTGTTGGAAGACACCTAGAGGCGTCCACACAGGATGTCAGTTATAAATAGCCGGCAGGGTCCTGGATGGCTAAGTTCACTATAACATCACTTCGGAAAGGACTCAAATCCCAGCCCCCGGCGTGACTATATACATTTATGCGCAATAGGTTGGTATTCAAAGTTTTCGCGAGCGTAATTCTCATTCATATATCCAGTTAAAGATGTGCTGATAAGCAGCGACCACTACGCTGTGCATAAGTTTCGTATATCAACGGGGATGTTCACGTAAATGCGCGTAGTCAGAGTACGGAAACATACAAAAATTGGAATTGAACTCCGGAGACATACAATTTGAGAAGTCTCCGTATTTCCTACAGCGTCGGTTTTCGGAAACGAATATTCCCGAACTTACACGAAGCTTTCTTCGGCTGTAAAACCAGAAAAATCTTCGTTTGTGCAACAGTTAGGATACCGGCGCCGCTTTGAGACATTACTTCAGATATCAGAAAAGTGATATCGGTCACCTGTAACAATTAACGATACTTAAGTACACTGAAACATTACCAGAAGCTTTATAAAATCCTCGTAAGTGTACAATACAGGTGCGTATTAGAAGTAATGAACCCAAGATATTTTTATACGTATTCAGGTAACGCTCAAGAAGAAGGGTTATGGCTATTTTTTCTTCCATCATTTTAACGTGAATTTGCGAAATGAAGTGAAGTGAAGATATTTGGATGGCTCTTGATATCGAGATGCTGGGAGCCGATGAAGTTGAAGCGAGGTAAGTATGGAGCAGCGCAAGGGCAGGGGAAACGGGGGATCCACGAGAAAACCCGCCTACTGGCGACATCGTCCGGCACGATTCACAAATGCGAAAATCCGGGGTCAACCCCGCCAGTAATCGAACCCGGTTCGCCTTGGTGGGAGGTGAGTAGCCTAACCGCTACACTACTGCGGCCTCCGTAAATTTGCGACTATTTTTTTTTTACAGTGAACACTTTGTGCTATGGCAAATTCCACCTTGCTGGTTGGGGTGTCTGCACGACGTTAGTCAGATCCTGATAACTGCAAAAGTAGATGATAATCACGTCCCTGAACCCACATTATAAACAAAACTCCATCAACTTCCCGAATTGTTACCGGAATGTTTTTATGTATACTTAGTATACAATATATCAGGCTGCAAATATAGGGATCTTTAGCGTTGCCACAAAGTTGGTAACTTATTACATATTGCTGTGGTGTGGGCAAGCCATTGCTTCGGCGCTTGCGTGGACCCGCCAGCAGACGGCAAAGGAGAGCGAGGTCGGGAAAACGAGAGGCCGCTGCGAAGTTATGGAAACATATCGGACAATTTCCAAACAGGACTCGTTTATGACGCCTGTAGGGCATCGGGCCCGGGTCTTACTTCACCATGCAGAGGACGAGCAAGATGTACCAGCTGATGGCGTTCGAGCCGCCGTAATCTCCGTGTATTCAGCCTCCACCATCTCTAGAGGTAAAGCCATTCCAGTAGGAGGCGACGAAGGACTTACACTAGATAGACACGTGGCCGTTAATTCATGTAATAAAATAGATAATGTAGAGGCTTACATAGTACATTAACATAAAGTAATACGCTCCCCCCGGTGCAATATAGAGTAATTGAATATATTATTATAAGTTGTACGAATTATATTGTAACAGATAAATATGGTTTAAATATATTTGACGTAGAAATGACAGTATGTTCTACCATCTGTCTACGCAGGTATTAGAGTTATTCTATACTTAATTATGTATATTCCTATATTATAGATAATTCTATACATAATAATGTATAGAATAATTTTAATGCCTGCGTGTTTTCTTCTAGGGCGAACAAGTATTTGGGTTTTCTCAGAGTGCTCCCATACCGCTAAAATGAATTATGAATAGATAGGGACGCCTTTTGACCTCGACAACCAAGGGGCTGTGACCTGCATCATCGCTAACTGGTTGTCACCAGTGCCGATTATGAGATACAGTTTTCACCTATGTTCAAAATTTATGTTGCCATGAGAGGGTTATACATTTTATTTTCAGTATCATTCTATACTTGGAATAGTATGGACGTAAAATGTCAATGACGTGTTTGCTTTGTCGCTTCTGCGATAAAACGCTTACTGCTCTGCGCAGCATGCGTCGAGATGAACTAACGGCATGCAGGATAAAAACTTTAAGAATGTCATTTCAGTGTGATTTCTGCCAGAGACAGTTTACACGGAATGATATTTTGAAGAGACATTCTAAAACTTGTAGCACTGATTCTCTGCAACTACAATCATCACCACAATCACAATCAGCACCGCAATCAGCACTGCATACAGCACAACAATCAGCACCACAGTCAGCAATGAAATCAGCACCGCAATCATCACCGCATTCGTCACCGTATTAAAGAGATGGTGGTCAGATCCCCGAGATGGACCCTGGCCCTGTAAAAAGGTGTGAATTCGAGGGGTTTTTGGCCTAAAACATGCGATTTGAGGGTAAAAGGAACCCCCAAAAAATGGCTGAAATTAGATTTCGGGGCTTGTTTTTGCACATGAAGGGCTTCTGCCATTTTTAGGGAAAACGGGAAATTGTTAAGGAAAAGGGAAATATTTAAGGGAAAAAGGAAAATTTTGAGAGGAAAAGGGAAATTTTGAGTCTTTTTTTAACTAAGTCATACGATTTTTTATAAAACTGGAAAACCCGAGAGAGCCGTTGGCTCCGAGGCTCCGGACCCTAGACCCTTCTCTAGAACGAACTATGCCTTACTACTGGTATTGTTAGATAGATCCTGTAAAAGGAAACATTTCCTTAGACGCTTTTTTGTGACGTTCATTGTTTACGCACAAAAATTAAATCATCTAAGCATATGGTTTGTAACGTGCGTAGTTTATGCACAATGAAAACTGATCGCAAATGTAATATTTTTACTACAGTCAAAAAGAAATATACAAAACATGTTCGTTTTCTGGCGTGCATACCTAGTTTACGTATAATCAAAAGGACGTCGGGTGTACTGTAAAATCCAGTATAGTGTAAGAGAACTATCATGAACTGCGAACTGGCAACACTCATTCGCACACAGCACTCTTCATAAGTGTTCTAAATGTCAACCATCCTGTATCAGGCACGACTCTACTCTCCGTCTTACATTCGCGGATGCTCGGTGGACCTCAGTACTGATAAGAGATCCACATGCTGCTCTCTGAATATGTCGTAATGTAAAACGAATGACTTTCTGAATTAACGAACGTTCTACTATCAGTTAACGTGCTTGCAAAACCTGCAGTCCCTGTAAGTGGTAGATGGCTTATCTGCTTACAGCTTAGTGCTGCCTTATTCTCCGCGTTTATCCATGAATCAGTCTATTAATAACAGTTAAATTATGCAATTATAATTAGTTGCGCATAAACTATGCACGTCAGATACACAATGTGCGCCATTACGGTATTGCCGGTTGGAGTGTGAGACTCACTTTGATACTAGCAGTGACCTGTGTGCCTTACATGGACTCATACAGTAGGTATTAGACTGTTTCCTAGCAAAAGCGGAGAATAATGCAGCACTATGCTGTAAGCAGATAAGCCATCTACCACTTACAGGGACTACAGGCTTCGCATGCAAGTAAACTGACAATTTAAAGGTTGTTCATTCAGACAGTCATTCGTTTTACATTGCAACAATTAATTGTGTGTGTGGTTTCAGTGTCAGACATTGTCTGCCTGTGGTGTTGCTTTCTGAATGGAATGCCGTTAACAAACGAAGAAGCATTTGACATGCTGATGATACTAGGGGAATATTGTGGGAAATGCAGAGCTGCTGCCCGCTTGTACGCAGAGAGATACGCACAGCGCGTCCATCACTCGTACAGTTTCTTGCAGCATCTTGCATGTCGCGTGTGCACAACCGGGCTAGTGCAACCTACACACAACAAACGTCGTCGCATCAGACGACCTGTGTAAAACGAGAAGGATGTTGATGTACTTGCTGCCATGGTAGTTTGTCCTCATGATTCTAAGTGGAAAATTGCCCGCGACTGAGGATTATCTCATATTACAGTGCAGAGAATCCTCGCTGATAATCGTTTACATCCATACCATATACAGCTGCACCAAGAACTTGAGATAATGTCTTTCCTAAGTGTATTGATTTTGGCAACTGGTACCAGAGCAAGGATTGTGCTTTCCATTGCAGCATTTTGTTGACTGATTAGGTCACATTCTATATTAATGGTGTCTTTAACATCCATAATGCACCATCAAGTGGATAACCAGTACGTGTGGAGCCTTAATACTTGGTGTGGCCTTCTGGATATTGTGTCATTTGAACATATTTTTTTGAAGGGCAATTGAATGATGCAGCGTATACAGACTTCCTAAAAAATATTTTGTATCAGCTGATAGAAGATCTCCCTCTCGCTCTGAGATTAACACTGTATCTTCAACAGAATGGCTGTCCTGCTAACAATTTTAACGCTGAGCTCGGCTAGTTGCTTACATATTATTCCCCAGATGGTGGAATCGAAGAATTCTTCCTGTAGCTTGGAAGTTCTCCTGACTTGTCCCCAAACGACTTCTGTTTTGTGGGGGAGAATTAAAGACATCGCCTGCAGTGTCCATCTAACAATGAGAGAAGACTTGAAAGACAGAATCATAATGGCATGCGGATCTCTCAGCTGTGCTGAGTTCCGACGAGTAACTGCGAACGTAAGAACGATAACAGAGTCGTGTCTGATACAGGATGGACGACATTTCTAAAACTTATGAAGAGTGATGTGTGCTAATGAGTGTTCCCAGTTCCCATTTCACAGCAGTTCTCACATCATACTGATATTTACAGTTCACCCGATGTCCTTTTGATTGTACTTAAAATAGGTATGCACGCCAGAAAAACCACATGTTTCGTTGATTTCCATTTGATTGTAGTAAGAATATTAATATTTTTCGTTCCGTTTCATTGTGTGTTGCAATTTAAAAACTCATCAGAGGAATGGAATTACTACCAATCGATGATTTATATAAGGTATAGTTATCACAATTTTTTCGCGCACCCCTAGTGTCCTGTTGTTGCCGAGAAAAGGGGTAATAATGGTTGTATGATACTAAAGTTGACGATACTTCTGAGCCTACGAAGAAAAGGAAACACGATGATGTATAAATTGATCGGAGTAATTGATCTGATGTGGATTTGGCACACAAGAAAAGGGTACAGAAGAAAGTCCTGAAATCCAATGCTCTGACTCGATGGTACCTACGATCGTAAATGTCTCGTAATAATGATATGGCATATGGCGTATAAAGGCATAATGATAAATGGTTCCCCAGAGCTGATGAAATAGAGATTCTATCCGGTGGTATCATCCAAGTAGGCGATTACAAGATGTGTGGAACCCCCGGGCTTTACAAACTTCTATTTCACAAGGATCCCAGGGAGTTTAGAGAATCCAACCTGCTGGAATACAAGACGTTACTCGAACTCACGCACGTGCTTTACCAAAAAACGATCCTGAAACTGGTGCTTTTGAGGTATGAAGATTATGGAAAAATCAACATTCTCGCTTACCTGTTTAGTGGACTAGCACTAAAACGTGGGGAAGGTCTTAAGAAGTTAGATGGTGACGAGAACATCGACTACATGTTTTGGGGCGATCCAAACGAACTCGTGGATAGACTACGACTACTGATCCGTTCACAAAGGGTTCAAAATTACTCTCACATCAAAGAGATTATATCCATTGTCGAAGAACTGAAGGAGGGAGTATATGTACGATGAGTCTGTTGGGAGTCGTCCACAAACTGCATGGGGCCACCAGGCGCAACTACTGCCATCGCAAGTTTATTATTTGTGGGATGAACGACCCGTTTCAAGCCGACCTTGTCGAGCTGATACAGTATGCTCGAATCAACAAGGGCTATGAATACATGTTGACAGTCATCGATGCTTATAGAGAATTCGCCTGGGCCAGGCCAGTCAAGTCAAAGAGTGTATGTGACATCACCAAGGCCATGGCAGTTGTGTTGTGTGATGGAAATCTACCCCCTAATTTGCAAACTGACCAGGGCAAGGGATTCTATAACGCAAAGTTCAAGGCGCTTATGAAGAAGCATAACATAAATCATTATTCTGCATACAGTAATCTCAAAGCATCTATCATCGAGAGGTTCAACAGGACTCTGAAGGGTAAGATGTGGAAGCATATCGCAGCGAATGGAAGCTACAGGTGGCTGAAGCTACAGCCGAAACTCATCACCGAGTACAATTCCACCGTTCATTCTACCACTCGCATGAACCCCGAAGATCTCAAGGAAGACTCCCTGCTTCGGACCATGAACTCTAACCACAAGAAGAGGAACCCATGCAAGCCTAAAGCCAAGATCAGCAACCTGGGGCACATCTCCGAATAGAAAGGCATCTTCGAGAAAGGGTTCACAGCGAATTGGTACCCCAAACGGTTTTGTGTGCTACGTATATGCAAATCCACTCAGAGGACCTACAATCTGGAAGTTCTGAACAATGTACCCATCCATAGCAGTTTCTACACAGAGGAGATCCAGACTACGAAGTTTCTAGACGTGTATTTGGTCGAGAGGTAGCTTTAAACGACCTAACGGAAGGGAGTACATCAAGTGGTGGGGTTTCCCTGCCTACTTCAATTTTTGGGTCGCTGAAGCGGACATTGAGAGGAGAACTTTGCCGTTGAAGACGACAGCCTATACAAAGACTTTTATTAAATCTGTAATGTGTTTCTTCCTGCAATTTTAAAAAAAATTTGAAAATATCTGTTTTTTTTTTAGATTGACTTTAAATTTTAAAATAATATTAGTAAAGTACTAAATACCTTATGTTTGGAGTGATCAAAAATAGTTTGGAATTGGATGACATGGGAGCTCTCTGCTGGTAGATGCTAAAAAAGAAATAACTAGCAAACTATATATAGTGACCAATACTGGACAAATATGTGTTAAAGTCCGTAATTTAGTGGCCAATGGGCAGATACGGTTGATTGATTGGTATGTGTGGAGGGAGAATTTTTGTTTTGTAAGGCCAATGATTAATTTTTGTGGAGCTGTGGATGAGGGGTTGTTGGTTGAGAAGTAGCAAGGGAAGGGGGTCCAATCTTATGTCACTCAATTTTTAATAATTTATCTTCGATATTTTATTAATGGTAGGGTGGTGTTGGGGGTGGTAGTGTAAGTTAAGGTTGGAGGGGTGAGCGAGGTTAGGGTAGAGTAACATCATTTGTTCCTCGACTTTTAGATATTTTATTGAATTTTTGCGATTGTTTAAATTTTTGGGTGTTCAAGATCAAAGTTAAGGTCATGGGTCAAGGTCTAGGTCACCAAGATCCAATATGGTTGTCGGGTGCCTTCACAACATTGCTGCCCCATGCTCCCTCGACAACCGAGGTGGCTGGTGAATCCTAAATCATGATGCATGATACCTGCACCCGACTTCCCATTTTATATTTGCTAACAGATTAGGATGAAGCGAGGTGAGTATGGAGCAGCGCCTAAATCCAAGGGCGTGGGAAGCGAGAGATTCCCTAGAAAACCCTTCCGACCAGAGGCATTGTCCTCGATGATTCCCACACGCGAAATCAGGGGCGATCCCACCGAGAATAAATTCAGTTTCGCCTAGGTGCGAAGCGAACGCCGTAGCCTCTGCGCTGCATGATTTCGAACTACGGTTTAGAGGAAGATGGCATAGCAGCAGAGTTTTGTTTTCGCGTAAAATCACAGGTGCGCTTAGTATAGGTGCCAAAGTTACCTTAAGCTTTCCCTTGATTCTGTGTGTAATTAACTCTATAAACAATCTCAGCGGGAGAATGCCTTCGTAGTGGACAAAATTCATGTGTTGCATTCAATGAGCCTCTGAAAAACAAACTGGAAAAACTAAAAAAGAGCAGTATTATAAAACACTGTAACTGCAGTGATAGCTTTGAACTGAAGAAAACCCAAGTTCAGGTGTTTTTAGTGCTCAGTTCGTGGTCATGTAAAGTTAATACAACAAATAAAGTATTCTAACTAATGTGAATAATTTGTTGCAGTTTCAGAAAGAAACTGTTTGAAAGGAGCTTAAAATATTTTTTGAGGGATGGTGTTGGGAAGAGTTTATGCGAAAATACTAGCAGCATCAAAGCATGTAAGCCGCCTGAGAGTTCAATAGGGAAATCAAGTTAAAAATGTTCGTTTTTAATGGATTAATTTTGAACATAACCATCTCAAGGAATACTGGCATGTTAAGAAATTGCTATCCCATTTTTTATTCTTCCTCCAAAAATTAATTATTAAAATGTACAATTTACAAAACTATTATGAATTAATAACTGTTTTTGAAAATTTCGTAAAGTAACTGTGTACACAATAAATTAATGCATTAAGATAAATTTTACAGAATTAATGAAAATTAATTTTTTTTTATATATTCGTGACACTAATTACCGAGGTATTGTTGAACTGAGCAGGAATTTCTTTAAGAACTATTCCCCATTAAAAATCCCTTTCTTTATTCTAGGTTGGCAGAGCTCTTAAAGTTAACTACTATGCATACAAAATCCGTGGCACTTCCTGGGGATTTTAAGTACACACGCCACACTCGCAACCAAGGACCTTATAACAGCAACAAGCCAACATTAGGAAATAACAACACGATTTGAACAGTTAAAAATACAAAAACATCTTACTTAAATGTAGTTGTGGTGGGATTTAAACCAGATCATGTTTAAATCAAACACTCGCCGTATTTTGCTACCATAATGAAGTAATTTTTGTATTACATAGACTATCATCGGTAACGTATAACTTAATTATTCAAAGATAAAATATGAAAAGTAACAATTCAACACAGATGTTGCAATGCATTTGCTTTGCTTTAATCGCAGAACAATCCTCGCTATCGTTAATCTTTCTCACCACTCCGTTGGTTTCCCATTCTCGGTGTCTCACCCTTCCTCCCGTTCTTCAACCTCTGTGGCTTCCCTCCCTCTACGCGTGCGCATTCACCAGATTTCCCCTACTTTGGGTTCAGTTTGATTTACTGTAAAGATGAAGTATATCTTTTCTCCTCCAACTTTCAAGCCTGCTAGATCGTCTCGGCGATCTTAAAGTTCATCGCATTTAAATGATTGTACATTAAGTGTTATAAAGCGACATGCGGCGTCTGTTGCAGGTGGCCCTGACAGGATAGATGAAAATTTTTATGTGGATATGGGATTTTGATTAACGGACTAGGTAACTACATCGCACATCGTGTTTTCTAAATTGTGTTTGGATGCTTGCGGTAAATTATGGTATCGGCTAAATTAACCGGATGCAGTGACGGTGTAGTTATTGCTTTGGATTTTGTCAAACTAGGTAACTTGTATTGAGGTACGTTTATATTTTATGGCTTGTCTCAGCCAGTTGCTGTGGTTGCCGCTGCAAAGGTTGACAAGCCGCTGGGTGACCTCCGCTAACTGAGCCACTCTCTGGAGAAATAAATACCGGGGGAATGAGTACGAAGTCGGGCCAGTGATGTATAAGGCTGGTACAATGGTGGCTCTGGGCGCCATCTTACCTGAGATGCCGAAGGCTCTGCCCGAGGACCGCCTGCTGCGAGTACCACCTGTCCGTGGTCCTGGTTCGAAGCCCACTGCGGCCGCCGTGGAGAGAGCCTCCCCGTAGTCGCCGACGAGACGAGGGTAAATATACTCCTGATAGGTCGACTTAGGGCACGAGTAACTATTGATACAAGCAAAGCCGAGCGCGTATTAGAAGAACGACAAAATAAATTAACAAGAGAGCTTACAAAATTACCAGAAAACCTACATATGCCACCCACACAACAAAATGCAGCACTTGATTATTCATTTTCAGACACAAGCGAATACACCATACACGAGCATAATACGAGCGGATATCGATGACCCCGCCCATTAAAATCACTTCAGGCAACAGAGCCATTTTTAATTTCAATACCAAGTACCAACACACAGCCAACAGAACACGAGTACTCTAACATTAATGACACCACATAACACCAATATGCGAATGAAATGAACGGCACACAATTACAGCAACCATATAACATACAACAACCAACTCAGATCACTTTAAAACACCCATAATCCATCCTCACATATTTAGGGGAAAATAACGAAAATGTTCACGATTTTCTGGAGATGTACAAAGCAGCCAATGAAATCAATGGGTGGTGCGATGTAGAAAAACACAGGCCCCTAACATTTTACCTACAAGGCACTGCTAAGCGTACGTACGAACAGGTATACTATACACACGCAGGAGAGCTAACATGGCAAATTTTCGAGACAAAACTAAAATCCATTTTCATGCCCATCGATGAAATTGAGGAATACACCACTTTGCTTCATTGTACAAAACAACAACCATGTCAAAGTTGCCAGGCCCATGTGGAAAACCTAAAGTTTTCAAGCAAATGCAAAACTAACTTGCCAGAGGAAGAATTCGTAATAATTATTTGGCTATCCGTGTTACCCACTATTGCAGACAAGATAACGATGTTGCAAAATTACATACTGGATCAACTGCTTGCCAATTTAAGGAATGTTGAATTAAGCATTCGCCGATACAACCAACTCATGAAAAACCAGACACAAGATACAGAACACACAAAACTCTGTTGAGATTAAGATATTTAAAGTTCAGTTAGCCGCCCTAACACAAAAACTGAATGTTAAGAACACCAAAACGCCATCATACAATGCATCTCAACACACATACAAACATCAAACCGACAGGGTTGCACCAATTTTCGTCAAACCAGAACAGCACGGTAAAATTCAAAGAACACATAACAGGGTATACTACAGAAACCTAACCTATCACCAGCATTATAATTATGTACATTGCGGACAGGGATACCCCTTAAGGGACCAACGCGGTACCCACGAAAACATGAGGGGCATAACGAGCAGACGAAAACTCACACAAACACAAACACCCACATCCTCCTTCCTAGATGAATATGCCAAAGATCCCCACATCACATGACGGGGTTCTTTCCGCGCTACGCAGTCGCCCGCCCAGTCAAGTCCATTGACGCAACCACTTGCGCAAATTTAATTAATAGTCCAGTCGTATCTACCTGGAAATAATTCCCTTAAAGGGGATACTTGGCATATACATAGTACTAGTACCCAATAACAACATATAAAAAATCATCATTTGCAGGTGCCATGCTATGGCCGCCATCTTGGAAAATGGCGCCCCAGTTTCACTTTGTTGACCGTATCTCAATAACGGTTGAAAATATTTAAACAAATGTTTAAGTAAAACTTAAAAAACATTTAAAAACACACATTTTAGTTAAGAGTAATGTTTTTCGTATCTGCATTGGTTTCAGATATTTGACTTAATTTTTGTTGTTTTTGAAAATAAATATCTAATATCTCATTAAACAGGTGGCAGATCAGTCAAACTAAGTAAATGTTTTGTCAAAATACTATAAATTTTTTTATTTTACATGAATGTAGGAATTTATCTGGAATAAACTAATCGAAACTATTTTGGTTCCAGGTATACACACTGTAGTCAAGACTTAAGAAAGAGAGCATGGAAGAGGACAAATGCATTCTCTGTGAGTCAAGCCTGCAGGAGGGCGAAACTGTTGACGTTCAAAGAGGAATAAGTAATTTAATTGAAGTTAGTAAGGCAAGATATGATGATATCCACGCACTACTGTCATCGAGTGCATGAGTGACTCTCCACATAAGTTTTCGGAAAAAGTACTTAGCAAAACAAAACATCAAGACGCCTTTGAATGACATCCAAAGCGAATTTCAAGCAGAATTTACATCAGCTCCGTGTACATTACGAAGTGATGTTCTCCCATTCAGTTTCTTAACCCACTGTTTGTTTTGTGCAAAAGAATTGGGGTCATCTAACACAAAGCTTCCAAAGAACAGACGACGTACTATTTCCAAAGTTACTACTTGTGGAATGTGTGTAAATTTAGAAAGGTATTGTGATGAGCGCAGAGATGACTGGGGCAATGATGTAAAACGTCGAGTATGTACATCACATGATTTGATAGCTGCTGAAGCATGCTATCACTCAGACTGTTTGACATCCTTTAAAAGAGTGACCAAATCAGAGCAAGTCAGCCGAACAAAGGTTGAAACATGTGCTACTCTATTTGACCAACTTTGTTTCTTTTTAAATGAAAATGACGTGTGTCAATATACGCTTGAAGTACTAAGAGGTATTATGGTGGAACTTGTTGACAGTGAGGAGCATATTTACTATGATAAACATGTGAAATACCTGATTATAAAACGTTATGGGTCTCAGGTATTGTGTAGAAATTTACCAAACAGGTAAAGCGTGTTCACATTTACAGATACTGCCGACAAGTATCTAACTCAGAAATGGCATTCTGAAATAGACCCTGATCCTAAAGAAGAAAAGTTACGCATTGCGAGAACTGCGGCGGCCATTATCAGGGATGATATACGAAGTACAGTTTACAATTTAGATACCTACTCCACTTTTACTAGTTTGAAAGAAGCATTTCAAAGTTTAGTACCAAAGACACTTCAATGTTTTACCGAAAATGTAAAAAGTTTAAAAAACAATAAATGTCAGGAAAGCATATACCGAAAACAGATGTTAATCAATCATTCTATAATAGCAGCTTGCAGACCAGGTTCGTTTCACTCCCAGAAAGCGCACGGATCGCATTTGAAGAAATATATTCCATGGACTTAGTTATTATGTTGTTTTTACAATGGTTTATTGTAACTGGGCGTATGTCCCCGCCTTTATGGTTTTTTTCTAATTCTTGTTTGTTTTATTTGATTTCTTTTTCCGCCCCGGCGTTGAGTGTGGTCGTCTATCTGCAGTTTGCGAGTGGAGCTTGCGCCTGCGGATCAGCTGATGTCTTCCTTCTACACTTTGATGCCCAGAGAGTTGCGGACCGCCAGGCGTTGGATGACGTGGCGAGAGTGATTAAGCGCGGGATTTCGCTGTCGTTATGTGCCATGAATATTGTCCCCAGGACAGGGACTGCACGTGGACAGGGATGCAACGGGGATATTGGCTGTATGAGAACATTTGATGAGTGAATTAAGATACTGCTTCAATATTTGACATCAATATTTCGCATTATGTCACTTGGATTTGTACTCTGTGCAATGACACTCTTTTACACCACTGTGTTTGTCAAGTTTCATATCTGCACTTCTTAGTCTACACTTTCCGCTATGAAGCTGTTTAGTGTCTTTTTATTCGTCTTTTCGCATTTGAAGTTGACCTTAGTGTGCTTTGTTCGGTGATATAATCCGTTCACGGTTACTTCAAACTTTTCTGAAGCCCTGTTTAAGTTCTACTTCCAGGATATTCCTCCGACTCGTGCAACCTAAGCTTAAGTCTGGAAAATTACACCAGAGGTAATCGTACCGCTTTCCTGCGCACTCAGTTGTAATATTAAGTTGCATGATAGTTATTTATTACTAGGTGCTAACAGCACATATTTTTTCTCACTGGTTTTATTCATGTTTATTATGAAATAAACATTTTAATGCATGGATAGAGTATAGGTAAAACTTCAATTTATCATAAATAAGATATGCCTGTGTTTGCAGAGGTGTAAAACGCTTGATACATGGCATATGTAGGAAATATCTAAATACGTAATACAGTGGGTGATTTTTCAAAAGTTTGTGTTGGAACTGCGAAGAAACCGTGAATGGACTATATCGTCGTGATCGTTGTGTATGGACTTGACTTGGACTTTTTCCTTGGTCATACGATGGTTTTCTTTGGGGAGAAGATTGCGCTGATCGCTTCGCGCTCCTCGCTGTCGTTAAGCTTTGCCACCACTCCGTTGGTTTCCCGATGTCGATGTCCCGCCCTTCCTCCGTTCTGCAACATCTATGGATTATCCCCCTTCTTACCATTTGATTTAATGTGAAAATGAAGTGCATCTCTTCTTCTCGGACCTTCAAGCCTGCTAGATCGTCTCGGCGGTCTTAAAGTTCATCGCATTAAAACGATGGTGCATTATAAGTTTTAAGGCGATGTGTGGTGACTGTTGCAGGTGGATCTGGCAGTCAGTATAAACGAACATTTTATTGTGGTTATGTGGTTTTGATTTACGAGCCAGGTAACTTCATCGCACATCGTGTTTTCTTGGTTGTGTTTCGATGCCCATGGTAAATTATCGTCTCCGCTAAATTAACGTGGTAAAGTGACGGTAGAGTTCGTGCTTTGGATTTTGTCATATTTGGCAACTGGTATTGAGGTACGTTTTTCTTCATGGCTTGCCTCAGCCAGTGGTGTTTGACTTGCGTTGGTATATTTAACTGCACAGCTTTCATTGATTTCAATATTGTCTGCCTACATACAACGCATTAATTGTAATTTGAGACAGGTATTTATTTGTGATTGTAAAATAGTAATTGCTAATAATCGGATGCATGTTTGAGAATTGTTACCAAATAATTTTTTTACTATTATTAATTATAGTATAACTGTGTAACTGTTTCAGGTGTTAAGCTCGCTCAGGGCATTGGACGAATTTTTTTTGGCACATGCATGCAGTACCTTTGATAGGTCCGATAAATTAGGACACGTGCCTACTAATCTGTATGAGTTTTAATTGACGTTTTATTCCTTGTATTTTTAATTACTTCCTGTCTGAAAGCTGTTACATAAATTTGTTAGAAGTTATGGTGTGTAGAGTTTAAAGCTCAATCAAATGGCTACTGTGATTGAATGTGAACTGAGCTGCTAATAAATGTTTTTCGAGTAATTTACGTAATGTAATTTTATCACAGTTGGCAGTAATTATTATATAAATAAGTCAATTTATTTGGTATGAAAGGCTGGTTTAGTTTGAGTATATAAGAAAAAAGATTTGATCGAATACTGTTTGATGTTGAAGATTTTATTTTCTATGGTTAAAATTATTATTTATTTTGTTAAGTTGCATTTTGTTCACGAATCTGTACCTGAAAGATTAAAATAAATTTTGAACGCCAGCCTTTCAGTATGTTTTATTCATTTTAAAAAACTTGTAGAACGGCATAGCTTTATACCATATTTTTAGTGTGGTGAACTTCAGAACTCTATCGTCTCCTATTTTTTTTTTTCAGATGAGGGAGATGCTGCAGTCAAATAACGGCGTAGGACATATCAGAAGTGCCTCTAATTTTTTTTTTGTAAGTGTTGTGTGTGAGCCCTGGAGTGTTCGTGTGGGAGAAGCCCCTCCGACCGGGAGGTACATATGGGCTTGAATGAGAATGAGGGGGCGAAAAGTGTGAGGGGGCGGCTGCTGGGGAGGAAAATTTCAAGTTGATGGGGGGCGTGCTTACCTTGGAGATGTGGCACGCATGAGGGGGAGATGATTTTCATTTGAAATCGGGGCGAAAATGTGTGACAGTCAAATGGGGGAGAAAAAGTGATGGGACGTCAAGTGGGGCGAAGAAAGTGACGGGGGGTGATGGGGGCAGTGCTACGTCAGCCTTGGCCTTGGCCGTCGTCAGGTGTCCGGTGGTGGTCCATGGTCCTCTGCGTCCTCTTCGTCCTCGGCGGCGGGGTGCAAGTGCTGCGTCGAAAGGAGAGGGCGACGAGGGTTAGGGGTGGGGGGTAGCGGGTTGGCGAGTTGGGTGGTGAGGGGGTTGGTGAGGTGGCGGGCGCAGGAACGCTTGAAGCGGTCGGTGTTGGAGGCGAGGATGGAGTGGAAGTGCGTGACGCGGGCGGTGGCGTGGACCTGCTCGCGGGTGACGGGGAGGGGGAGGCGGTGAATGAGGCGAAGGGATCGGAAGAAGATGTGGGTGGGCGGGCGGAGCGCGTGGGTGGTGACGTGGGACCAGGAGGGGCAGGCGTAGGTGAGGATGGGGATGACGAAGGTGCTGAAGACGGCGGTGCGGGTGGAGGCTGTGGTGCCTGCGGAAGGGCGGAGGACGGGGGCGAGGTGGATCATGGCGGTGCAGGCTTTGGTGGTGACGGAGTCGAGGTGGGAGATGAAGTTGAAGCGGGAATCGAAAAGGACGCCGAGGTAGCGGGCCTGGGGTTTTCAGGGGATGACGGAGGCGGAAAGGCGGAGCGGGTGATCCTCGGCGGGTGGAGGCGGGAGAAGAGGACGGCCTCGGACTTGGAGGGGTTGAGCCGATGCCGTGGGCGTGGAGCTGGGTTTGGATGGAGGTGAGGCCGCGGCTGAGGCGGTCGCTGAGCATATACTCGTGGACGGAGGAGGAGAGGAGGCAGGCGTCGTCGGCGTACTTGATCATGTGGGTGGCGGGAAAGACTTTCAGGTCGGCTATGTGGAGGGAGAAGAGGAGGGGGGTGAGGATGGAGCCTTGTGGGACGCCGGCGAGAATGCGGCGGGGCGCGGAGAGGGTGCCCTCCACCCGCACCCGGTAGGAGCGATCCCCCAGGTACGAGCAGAGCAGGCGGGTGTGGTGAGGCGGGACTGCCATGGAGGAGAGGCGGGTGATGAGCTGTTGGTGCGGGACGGAATCGAAGGCCTTGGCGAGGTCGAGGAGCACCATGCCCGTGTGTTGGCGCCGGCGAAACCAGTCACCGCGACTCGTCCCGCCAGGGCGATGGCGTGGGAGGTGGAGTGGCGGGGGCGGAAGCCAAACTGGGGGTTAGGGAGGATGTCGGCGGCGGAGACGGCGAGGAGGAGGCGGTTGTAAATGACCTTCTCGGCCACTTCAGAGAGGATGGTGAGGAGGGTGATGGGACGGAAGGAGGAGGGGAGTTCGGGGGGTTTGCCGGGTTTCGGGATCGGGACGACGATCGCGGTCTTCCAGGGGGATGGGAAATGGCACTGGAGGAGGATGGCGTTGACGAGGCGGGTGAGGAAGACGGCGGCGGTGCGCGGTGAGGGCGAGTGAGTGTAAGCGGGGATTTCGTGGTCGTTATGTGCTGGTTTGTCCCCAGGAAGGACTGCACGGACTAGGGATGCGGGATATGCTGTAGGATTGATGAGTGAAGTAGATACGTCAATATGACTCTATTTCGATATGGTCCTTGGATTTTACTCTGTGCGATGTCTTCGACCACGTGTTGTAGTTTCTAGTTGGCATCTAGTCAAATAGTCGCTTGAGCGTTGTGCTTTTTTGCGTCTTTTCCATTAAGTGACCTTAGTGTGCTTGTTCGGTGATAAATCCGATTCCGGTTACAAATTTGGCCTGTAAGTTCTACTTCCGGATATCCCTCCACTCGGCAACCAAAGCTGTCTGGAAAATTACCGCGGGAGGTAATGACCGCTTTCCTGCGGACTCGGAATATAGGCATGATAGTAACTAGGGCCGCACAGATTTTTTCTCACTGGTTTTATTATGTTTTTATAAAATAAACATTTGTATGCATGGATGAGAGTTAGGTAAATCATTATCATAAATAAGAATGCCGTGTGCGAGGTAAAGTTGACAGGCAATGTGGAAAGATCAATACGTAATACAGTGGGTGATTTTCAAAGTTGTGGACTGCGAAGAAAGGAGGAGTATATCGTCGTGATCGTTGGTGTAGTGGATTGACTTGGATTTTCTGGTCTACGAGGTTTTCTTTGGGAGGATTGTGATCGCTTCGCGTCCTCGCTGTCGTAAGCTTTGCAACTCGTTGGTTTGATGTGTGTCCGGTTCTGTCGCAAGCGTTATGGATTATCCCGCTTCTACCAGATAATGTGAAATGAAGTGCATCTCTCGTCTGATTGGCGCTGGATCGTCCGGTGCTTAAGTTATGCATTAACGATGGTGCTAGTTTTAGGCGATGTGGGTGACGTGCAGTGGAAATCTGGCAGTCAGTATAAACGAACATGTGGTAATGGGTGTTGGCGGTACTGCATCGCACACGGGTTTTCTGGTGTGTTTCGATGCCAGGTAATATTCTCGGCTAATTACTTGGTAAGGCGGAGAGTCGTGCTTTGATTTTGTCATATTGGCCGTATTGAGTCGTTTTCTCGGGTTGCCCCCAGCAGGGTGTTTGACTGCGTTGTAATGAACTGCACAGCTTCTGATTAATATGTCCTGCCTACATGCAACGCATTATTGTATTGAGACAGGTATTTTTGTGATGTAAATAGTGAATGCTTATCGGAGGGCAGTGAGATTGAACGCAAAATTGGACCTATCCATCAAGACGGTGTACGGGTCAGGTGTAAGCTCGCTCAGGCATGTGGACAAATTTTTGGCACTCAGCGTACGGAAGGTCCAAATCCGTGACACGTGCCGACAATCGTGGACGTTGCGTTTTATCCTTGTATAACTTGTGTCTGAAAAGCTGGGTACTAATTGTAGGTTTGGTGAGGTAAAGCCAATCAAGGGCTATGATTGAGGAAGGGAATGAATGTCGGTGATTAGTTTTATGTGATCACAGTGGAGTAATTATTCATATAGGATCATTAGGGGGGGAGGGGTATATGAAAAAAATTGAGAATACTGTTTGAGGAGATGTTTTTTCTAGTTATTATTATTTATTTGTTAAGTTGGCATTTTGACGAATGTCTGGATTATTGGTGAACGACCCATATGTATTCATTTGAAAACTTGGTATGAACGGCATAGTTATACCATATTTTAGTGCGGTGGTGAAAGAGACGCTAGTCGTCTCTATTTTTTTTCAGAGAGGGAGCTGCTGCGTCGAATCGGCGGGACTATCGAGTGCTTAATATGACACATATTTGTTTAGATAATAAATTATTGTCAACTGGTACATAGCTACGTTGCTTCTCTAGCAAGTAACGTAATTTTTATTGTTAATGGCAGCAGTGCATTAGAATTTCGAGAGAGAGAAAAAAAGGTATTATTATGTTTGAGCAGTTTTAAATGATAAGAGAATAAATATTTGTTTTCATATATACGCAAACAAATTATCTTCTTTTTTCCTTGGTGCAGTTGTCATACAGGCGGCTTTAATAGTAAAATTTCAACTAAAGTAGTTAACCGGACCTGAATCGAAAGTATGATTGATGGCTACAAGGGAAAACTCCTGTATGGCGGTGATTACATCCTGAGATATCTAGTACTTAATGAAGTACAGTATTTGTGAAAAATTGAGGTAGAACACAGGACATTATTTACCTGCCGTAGTTTTTATTTTAAATTAGTTGGGCCTTTCCACAGACTAAAATGTAAAATTGCATCTCTGTTTTCCTGTTATGAGTTGTGTTAGCCTATCTATACGAGAAAATAAAATTTAAAAGTTTTTATATTTTAAATCTTTTTGTCTGATTTTAATTTCCACAGGGAGAGGAAAGCATTTTCAACGTTGGCCAGCCGGTAACCTCAGGATAAAACGCGAATATTAGTTCTTTGAAAGCTCGCTAGCAAGCGGTGAAATCTGTTTGCAATCGGAAGAAGTCTTGAAAAACTCTCGCTAGAATGCGCGAAGAAACCTTTCAAGCTCCAGCTCCAGCTCCGAGCTTCGTGGTAATATCGGCAATACAATTTTAATCGAAATTATTCGGGCACCGTAAGTGGACAACATGGATTTTTTTCTTCTTGTTCTTTAATAGTGGTCATTGTTTTGCTGAATTTTGGTCCACCATTCAAACTGCTTTACTCATAATTGTCAGCTTATTGCCGTAAATGACTCTCCGCGATTATTGCCTACGTAATATTTTGTCTCGCTTTGTCTGAAAACATTTCGTATCGTATGGTAATATAGTACTTATAGGATTATACGAAGTGACAACAAGGCAGCAACTGATGAAGTGATACATCATAGCAAACATCACTTTTTTTTTCTTCACTTAATCACATAGTAACGAATTTGTAGGCGGTGTACGTGTTGCAAGGATGGTAAAGACTGTTCACGATAAAGTGAGCACTTTTGAAATCAACCTTAGAGAAAAGTCACTACCCCTACCTGCGTATATTCTCACGGGCGCACTGAGTGACATGCACCCAGTAAAGTTGGTAACGATAGAGGGGAAAGTAGTTCCATATCTTAACGTCAAATAGAAAGTGATATGTAACCATTTGTGATAATATAAATTATTTCTATGGCTTTCTGTTTTTTTTAATGCATCGAAGTGTAACAATTACTAAAATTTTAAAATACTTACATTTCTAATCATTTTACAGTTTCACGTGACCGATGCATGAATAAAGCGATGAGGCCCATGGTAATGATAATTTTACATAAGGCGGAAGAGCACATGACGTGCATGCAAATAGATATTAAGCAGGGTTTTCAAAAGTGCTCATTTTACCGTGAACAGCCCATAATTGTATGGTGTCAACTGTAAACGGTAGGTAACACTGAAATCTCGTATAAGAAACGCCTGTAAAGAATGCAGTATCGTTTGTTGATCGAACGTGTATGACTTTTTTTTTTGCTACGGCTCAGATGCTTCACTAAATAATAGTCTCATGCAGCACTATAGTGGACACATAAGTTTTTTTATTGACTATTGAAATTAATAAAAAATCTATAATTACGAAAAACACCTTAAACGCTTTCAGGCGGCTCAAATTTTATTTCAATGTATTTTTAATAGTTAAATTAATACCATTGAAAGTAATTTTCGAAATATTTTTAGTAAATATCTACACCAAAAATGATGTTTTCAACACTGAAATTAAAAGCAAATTTTGAAAACGAGGTGCATAAATATTCAATAAAAAAAATTAGGGCTTTTTATATAATATTTTAATTATTTTAGCCAAATAGTGCATTTCGTGTTTAAAAAAAAAATAAATTTCTGACAACTGAATGGATCTACACGATTTTTGTATAAAATTTGTTATTTCGCATTTTATTCCGTCCTGTCCCCTTCCAAGTATTACTAATTATAAACTGTTACTCCAATACAATTTTCTTTTATATTCGCGTTAAAGAAACACAGTTTTTGCCTATGAATAGAGTAAATTTATGAAGGAAAATACAAAGTTAACAACAAGTTACTGTTATAACTAAAGAGCCTACTTTCATCTACTTGGGTGAAAATAAATTTAACAAAGTTCTTAAAACCATAGAGAATAGAGAGAATTTGGAGTCTTGTTGACGGCGATATCGTTATAGATGTAACCAGACACACATGCGAAAATATCGAGAGAATCATTAACACACTTCCCTTACCGATTACTCGAATCCAGAATACCTCTTACTATAAGCTAACTTGCTAGCAACTTCATTATGAAGGTAAGATTCGGTGCATCAACTTTGAGTGTAATCAGTATAATGTTTTGGTATGGGCTATTCAAGGTAAAATGAGCACTTTTGAAAGCCCTGCTTAAGATCTAGTTGAATGCACGTTGTGTATTATTCCGTCTTATGTAAAATTAATATTGCCAACGGGCTCATCTCTATATCCATGCGTCGGTCAAGTGAAACTGTGAAATTATTAAGAAAGTAAATACTTTTCAAATCTGTTTGTTTTTACACTTCGATACATTACAAGAACAGAAAGTGAAAGAAATAATTTCAATCTATCACAAATGGTTACCTAACACTTTTTATTTGACGTTAAAATATGGCACTACTTTCCAGCCATCGTTACCAACTTACTGAGCGAATGTTACTCAGTGCACCCGTTAAAATATATGCAGGCAGGAACAGGGGAATTTTTCTGAGGTTCATTTCTATAGTGCTCACTTTATCGTGAACAGCCTTCAAATAGGGTTTACTAAAGTGAAATATCGACGTGGCAGTCATTTTGAAAATAATTGTCTTTGCGACCTAAAGCCTGTAAGCTTGCATTATATTCAGCAGCACCAATTTTGAGAAAAATTGGGTGGAAATTGGTTAACTACTTCCCGACATATAGCACAAAACTTAATTTTCTATTTTAAAGAAATCATACGAAAAGGCTTTTAAAGGAATTGTGTAAAAGAAGTTTATAATAAATACTGTCAGCATACAAAGTTGGGATGCATTTTGTTACTTTCTAGAATAGAAATGAAAATCTTACCTACATTATTGATATAGCTGCCTTTATGAAAACCAGCGTCTGTCACACAAATCGTGTAAGTTCGCTTGGCCTTTCGTAGCACTTATGGTGTGCGGAATTTGGTGTCAATTAGTTGCATTGTTCTAAAAATGCGTCATAAATATTCCATTTCCACAACTGGTTCTAAATTATAAAAAGACTGGCAAAAGATGATATCTGTAGTACGCAATACTGATGCTTCCAATTTAAATATGAATGATTACGTTTATAGATATGTCATACATAATCTTATACATATATGTTAAACCGCTTTCAAAAAATTCCTGCACCACATAAAACATGTAACTATACATTACCACACGTAGCACTACTTGCGAATAAAATTTGGTAGGAATAGTATGATTGGTCCTCGAGAAATAGCATAAAATTTCCATTTCTTCATATGACACTAGTCATAAAATGCGGGAAAATATGTATTGTATTAGCAAATTTGATGACTGTCATACATGCTGTCTGCATATAAAGTTCGGTTGAAATAGTTTGAAAAATATGACATACAGCATACATTTTTACATTGCTGTTATTTTTAAAATATGTGACTAACCCCTTCAGTCACATAAATTTTGGCGCACCACAGAAATATGCCTTGTCGCATGAATTTGGGGGGCATCGTATAATTGTTACCAGAAATACAATATACAAACTTAATTTTTCTTGTGGTGTTATCTTCCAAAATGGTGGAGAATAGATTTTACGTATATGCTCGTTTGATGCACAGATACTTCCAGTATAAAATCTTGAGGCGAAATTAGTTATATTGTTTTCCAAAATATACCAACTAGGCTAGAAAGTTTATATAGCCACCATTTTCAATATGAAAAATTGAAACTCAAAAAATAAATAATTTTATCCTGCATACAGTAGTGTGTCTGACAAATCTGGTAAGAATCGATTGAATGTTGTGTGAGATATTACTTAAAAATTTATTTATTTTTATTACCACTACCTTAAAAAATTGCGCACCGAAGATAATCTGTGTAGACACAACTGATAGTTGAAATAGATACTGCCAGCTTACAAAATTGAGTCAAAACTATTCGCAAGTTTTCGAAGATATAGGATACTAAGATGAAAAAAAAAAAAAACTGTAAGTAATAATGTTGAAAAGAAAAAAATGTTTATCCTCTTAAAACACACCAGTAAACATCGGCTGTTATAGTACGATTTGTTTGCCAAATTTCATCCAAATCTTTTAAGAGTTTCCCAAGATATGATACAGAAACCTTTTTTTTATGTAGCTCTATCTCACAAAGTGGTAGGAATAGGGGCAGGGCCTGCTGTATAGAAATATTTAATTGTTTTAACATACACTTCCAGCATAAAAAGTTAAGCAGATATTTGTTCCATGCTTTCGTAGATAGAGGCATACTATGATAAAATATTTTCATAGCCACCATTTTGAAAATAAGTGTCTGGCCCACCTACAATATGTCTCTTTATTCAGAACACCGCAGTTGCTACTTGTCTACCAGATTTGGTAGGAATAGATTGAGTGTTTTCCGATATCTGACTGAAAAACTTTATTTTTTTATGTGACATCTTAAAAGATTGGGCAATAAAGAGTTTTGTATAAACGCATTTGATGGTCGTAATACATTTTGCCAGCATACAAAGTTAAGTTGAAATAGTTTTCATGGTTTCTAAGATATAGGATTATAAAATAAAATTTCTGTATGGCTGCCATTTAAAAAAAAAATGCCGAGCCGAATTAAAACATAACAATTTACATCGCCTACCGCAGTGAAACTTGTCTGTCAAATTTGGAATGAATCGATTGTTTTCGGAAATATGACAAAAAATATTTGTTTCTTTACGTGGCACTATCTTACAAAATCGTAGGCAAAAAAGGCTCAACTAAGACACTTTTGATGGTTGTAATAGATACCGCCCGTCTACAAAGTTAAATTGAAATTGGTTACACTGTTTCTCAGTTATAGAATACTACGGTAAAAATATTTATATGAACGCCATTTTCAAATTACTGTCTGAGCCACTTAAAACATAAATCTACATGGCCTACCGGAGTACTATTCGTTTACCAAATTTCGTAGGAATTAGGTAATAGTGAGATATGATACAAAACATTTATAAGTATTACTACGGAAGGAGATGTAAATGGGTAGACCTATGTTTAAGTGCGTCAGAAAAGTTATTTTCAAAATGGTGGCCACACAGACATTTTAGATTAGTACAATGTATCTTAGAAGCCATACAATCAAAGTCACCTTGAATGCGGGATATATCTAATACAAACATCAAATATGTCAACACAAAGTATCTTTTGTACGCCGTTTTGTAAGACAGTTCTACTTAAAAATTAAGTTTTTATGTTACATCCCGTGAAACAATATACTGGTTGCTATTGACTTTCGCAATGAAGTAGTACTATTGTAGGCCAACACACTTAATATTATTAAAGTGCGTCAGAAACTTTCTTTCAAAATGGCGGCTACACATACATTTTAGCTTAGTATGCTTTAACTACGATACCATATAAAATCCCAACTTAACTTTTTATGCTGACAGTGTATATTACAAGCATCAAATGCGTATACACAGAGCCTCTTAGGAGCACCATTTTTAACATACGTACTGTCAGATGAAATATATGAATATTTTTTTCCGTATCTCGGGAAACAATTAACTGGGTTTTAACCAATTTTGCAAATAATTATACTAAGTAGACGAAAAATTTACGTATTTAATTGGGTCAGCCACGTGTTTTAAAAAAAGGCATATTGTATTCATACTAACTTAGTACAATTAACTTACGAAACCATGTAACTAATTTCAAGTTAACTTTTTATACTGGCAGCAATCTATGCAAGCATCATATGAGCTTATAAATTAAGCCTTTTCTTCGCCGGTTTAAAATATAACACCACATGCAACATTAAGCATATTATAGTATTTCTACCAAATTCATGCGAGTAGATATACTATTCTTATCCAAATAAATTTTTTATGGTTTGAGGTGTTGGTAACATATTTTGAAAATAAGAGCCATTTAAATATTTTGGTTTAGTATGCCACAAGTCCCGAAACAATTTTAACCCAACTTTATATGCTGGCAATATCCATGACAAGCATTAATAGTGGTACTATATAACATTTTTGTCCATAATATAAGAAGACCTTTATATATTAAAAGGGAAGTTTTATGTCATATCTCGGGGACCAATAACCTTATTTCCGCCAAATTTTATACTCAATGTATAACTGATTTGTTTTTTGGAAGGAGGAACCTTCTTTTTAAAATGCGTCAATAAATATTTATATTAGTATGTTTTAACAGCTCAACAATTAAAAAATTGCAACCATATTTTATGTTAACGGTATTAAATTGAATCATCAATTATGCGTACATAATTATCCCAATTTGGCAGCCTTATTGTAAGATAGTACTAGGTGAAAAATGGAACAATCGTGCAATATTTTCGGAACCATTCAAATAATTTCCATTAATATTCGCAGACCAATATTGCTACAGAAGACCATATAAATGTACATATTTTAACTGGGGTCAGACGCTGATTTTCCAAATGGTGGCTACATAAATAATTTACATATGTTTGTCATTTATATTAAACAGTTCGACTTTGCAGGTTGAAAGTACCTATAAGAAGAATCGTATGCAGATCCTCTTTTTAGGCCTTTTTGTATGATTTCGCTAAATGAGAAAATGAAGTTTTTATGCCATATCTCGTGAACCAATAAACTTATTTCCACCAAACACTTTACATTGGTGTCGCTGCGGCAGGCCTAGTAAACTTATATGATTTAAGTTTACTTTGACAGTAATTCAAAATTGATGCCCCCGTAAATATTTCACATTAGTAAACCTCATGTACAAAAACATTAGACTGATGAAATACAAAGCTGGTTCTCCGAATCTTACCTCCATAATGTTACACACTAGTTTATAATACGAGACTTTCTAGGTTAGAGTCCCTGGTAAGGTATGCTCGTATTTCAAATAGTTCCACTGCTGTTGAATATGTTTCTGATTGTCTCTAGTGATAATGCTGGCAACAACACGTCAAGGCCGACCTACCCTCTACATTTTTAAGAACTTTGTTTTAACTTATTCGCACCCATGTAGAGGAAAATATACTCATTAGTAATATTAGTTGTTTCTGGTTGGACATATAATGTATTCTTCTGTATACTACCTCAATGGCCACTGCTGTAGGCTGTTCACGGTAAAGTTTGCACTTCTCAGGCCTTGGTTACTTTTTTCTTTCAGCCATTTTTTATCCTCTAACCACTGTTTTAAATAAATATTGCCATATTAAGTAATGAACACGGTTTGTTATTCCACCACAATTGGAAGTTAACGTCTAAGGTTACAATGAAATATATTTATTGAATATTATTCCAAATGAGAGAGCTTTCAAATGTTCTCACTTTACAGTTAAAAGCTTATAAGGAATATTAGTTTACACATTTAACACTCCACTTAAGCATTCAGCATAAAAATCGAAATTCAATTTAAAAAATCTAAAATCACAACAATAAATATAGACCCTAAACGGAAGTAAAATTGAGCTTAAAGATGTGCCAGAATGATGACAATTTCAGCTACCAGTCTATGAGCAATACAACAGTGGTTCTCTGAAAAACGTATGCCCTTTGTTTTCATTCTTGAATGTTTTATTTCCTTATGTTATATTTAAGAGTGAATTTTTACATTTTTAATGGATCTGGACACATGGAACCTTCCTTGGAAATACGTGCTACTGATAGTCTTAAGGGTCCCATTTCCTCTGCAGCCGGAAAGGTGGTCTACGATACACAAACGTACATGATGCAGTATCTCGGACCTACAAGTATATTCTATACTTCAAGGGTGTCGGGAGAAAAACAAGGAATTGCGCTCCCCCCCCCCTCCTTTTTTTTTTTTTTTGCAAAACCAAGCAAGTGGTGAGATCGGTTTTGATTCGAGGAATAATTTAGAATCGTAGTGTAAGTCACAGGAGAAAAGATACGCTGTAACCGAAAATATGCTGGTTAAAATATAAGGTTAAGATTCGCAGGGGCATATCCGAGTTCGTGAGGGACGGAGTTCTTAATAAAAATAATATAATAACTAATTTGATTTTTAATTTATATACGACGCTGTAAATATTTGCACAGTTATTATTGACAGTATTAAACTACCTATCTATAATACCACAATATTAATTTTCAATATTTAATGTCTATCTCAAATATTATGTAAAGTCAATTCACATACTTCATTTACACACATCAAAGCTATATATTACCATCATCACTCACACATCCAGTTCAGTAGCCCCACACGTCATTCCCCTCTACACTGCACCGATGCTCGCAGTCCTCAGACTTCACTCCCACTGGTCATTGTCACAGCCACTAGTCGCTTCGCTGGCTCGTCACTTGGCTGTATATGCATTCCTGGCTCTTAAGGTCGTACAAACCTTTAAACACTGGACTCTCGCCTTCGAGACCCATCGCGGCTTAATTAGTTTCGCTGACTCGACGTGGAAGTTCCCTCGTACCCCGAGTCACGCAGAGTGTGGCTAGAGTGACGACCAGAACATTCTTGCAACATAACACCATAAATTCAATCCGCCAAGAAGCGAGCGCTCGAGTCCGTATAGGCTCATCTTTGCGGTAGTGGCGCGCCTTTGTATATATCTGTGTTATCCTCGGGTTACCGCTCACTCTTGAAACGCTGGTTCGCTGGCTCAAGATTGATGGGGTAAAGAAAGCGATGAATAGCAACAAGCATTCAACAATACTGTTACTGGTGAAAACAGCCATTGCCCAAGCAACTTCTGGAGAAAACTGGGGCTGCCCCATAAATACGTCGTAGTGCTAGTTGTATTTTACTTCTTGGATTACGTGGAGAATTTGGAGGGTCTACGCACTTCTCAGTATATGTGCGTTGGTTTCTTGTAGATTAGTGTTGGTTTTAAGTAAAGGCTGTTCACGATAAAGTGAGCACTTTTGAAATCAACCTCAGAAAAATGTCACTGCTCCTACCTGCATATATTTGAACGGGTGCATTGAGTGGACATCGCCTAGTAAAGTTGGCAACGATGGAAAAGAAGTAGTTCCATGTCTTAACATCGAATTAAAAGGGTTAGGTAACCTCTTGCAATAACTTAAATTACTTCTTACGCTTTCTGTTTTTCTAAAGCATCTAAGTGTAAAATATTAGCGGGTTTGTAACATATTTACTTTTCTAATAATTTCATAGTTTCATATGACGGACGCATGGCTCTAATGGTAGGGCCAATGGAACTGTTAATTTTATATAAGGTGGAAAGATACACAACGTCCATACAAGTAGATCTTAAGCAGGGCTTTCAAAAGTGCTCAATTCAACATGAACAGCCTTTAACAACTAGAACTGTGTCAGCTGTATATTTTTCTCTATCTTTTACAAGAAAATTTTTGTTTATACTTTAGTGGCGATAGAACCAGAAGAGATGGCGAGATATGGAACTCCACACAAACGGAAACAAAGCGAACGTGTGTATGAAGTGATGCAAAAACTATGACTTCAGAACTACGAGCACGGAATATTCTGTGACTGCAAACTTGAATGCACTGGAAGGATTAATATGTGCTTGAAAGACAGGAATTTCTTTTATAATTCCAATTATATGAATTTTTATGACGAGAATAATTCATACATGTACAGTTTTAAAGTCCTTTTGTAAATTCAAAGCCGTAGAACAAAGAAACCTGACGATCAGGCAGAACACTACGACTGTTCGTACAAGTATGCTCTTCGTGTCATAGAAGGGACTCTGGACTGTCATCAAAAAAGTTGTGGTATGTAAAATTTTTTTTATTGAAACCCACGCCATAACGAAAGGTAAAATATAAAATTTACGAAAGAAAATTTAATTTACTGGGTAACCACCAATTAAAATATAGGAGACAAGAAATACAGAATTATATGTGCCACAAATTTAGGCAAGTTCACGAACATTATCTATATTTTAATAAAATGCAGTCGTTTCTGTTTTCATGTTAATAATCACCGATTATACTTATCAGAATATCTGAACGCCAATAGAAAATGCGACCAGTTCAAAGCACAACCTAGTGCGCTAAACAGTGATGGAAGAAAACATGACAGTGATCTTCGAAGTCGGACAAAGAACTTTACCTACGAAAAGCACAGCTTTTTACTATCGGGAGAGAAGTGAATCGAAACATATCCAAGATGTATAAAAATGAGGAAGCTCTATATAGCAACAGATTATTTGAAAAACATTTCTTTAGCCAATATTATAGCCTACAATGCGTACTACCGAAGAAAATATTCCTTAGAACAACATTAAAATCCACGCTTTGTCAAACGCTGTCTTAATTCTGCACTTATCCTGATTTACTTTTTAAATAGAGGACTCACGAAGTCACATCCTTTCCTTTTAATTTTACTGTGAATCGCCTTCCGAGAAGTCTCGAACACCTACACATATTTAGTGACAGTGCTGATGGTCAGAATGAAAACTGCACAGTTGTACGATTTATCCATTACATAGTACACGCCTTCAAAGTTTTTAAATCTATAGAATTGAAATTTCTAGTTCGCGGGCACGCATACTTGGAGTGCAACAAGAAAATGGGTGTAGTTGACACTAAATGGCGAATTGAAGTTCCTACCGACTAGGAAGAAGCCATTATCATTGCCAGAACCAAGCCGCGACCATTCGAAATAATTTCTGTTGAGCAAGTGAATGTTCAAGCAGTAGTCGAGAATTAAGTGAAACGAACAAATAAATTCAAACATAATTTTTGTAGGAATATTTTAGTGAACAATGTGCCATCCTTTGTAAATTTGTAAAAACAGTTAATGGTGGTTTCTTGATTGTCTTTCTTTGTAGTATTATTGTGAAATGTTTTATTGGTATTTTATACAAAGATTATATAATCAGTTTTCAATAGTTTTCTTTTAAACTTAGTAAAATATTGACATTGTTAGAAGATTACAAAATAGGATTTTTTTTGTCGGAAGTAATGTTTTTACCAATGTTTTACTCTATACGCTATTTTATTTGCCTTCTATCGTTTTGAATTTTTTAAAATGAATGTTCGAGAAGTTAGCAATAACATGTGTCTTTTATTGTCATTCCTTATTGTTACACATTCCTTGCTTCCTTGCAAGGGTAACGCATATACATGCCTCGTAGCCTCCACGCGTGAGGCACTGAAATATCGTGCACTCTTTACGTCGGTAACCCACCCGTGTGAGACTATCAGAGATTAACTTATCAGTATATGGTGTTACATAATGACAGAAGGAGAGTGGCTTCACTGCAGGCGGAACTCATTATAATGTAGTACACAAATTACCAAGATACATATACATACGATAACATATAGGACTGCGTATGTTTTGTCACGCACTTACGTACACACATATGCTAAAAAATTGATCACCCTGAAGGTGACCCCACTGAGGCTCGTGTGCAGGCACAGCAAACAATAGTATTGAAACAGAGAACATCAAAATATTGTGCCACATCAAGCATGTATTGCAGGGGACCAATACCGGCGGGATGCACTTGAATGGTGTTGGACGACCCACAGCATGGAGGCAGTTGGCAATATGGTCAGGCATGGAGGCATACAGGCGTTGGATGTTCTGAGGGAGATCCTGCCACAGCTGGCGCAACTCACCCTCGACATCGGCCGTAGTTGTCGCTGGCCGAAGTCGCCGTCCAATCTGGTCCCGAACGTTCTCGATGGGCAACAGGTCTGGGGGCCTGGCTGGCCAAGGAAGTGTGTTGACATCACGAAGGTAGGACAGAGATACCCGTGCTGTGTGAGGTCGGGCATCACCCTGCTGTAAATGGAGCTATCAAGCTGCACCAGGAGGGGGAGGGGAGAGTACATGGTGGCAGAATTTCCCTGACGTATCACCGCTCCATCAGTGTTCCTTTAATCACCCCCACTGGGGTGCAACAATAGCAGTAATTGGAACCCTATGTCACGGCACCTCTCGGGGTGGTGTGCCACTCTACAACGAGGCATAGATCACGGCGCTGTCCAGGACATCTACAAACTCGAATTCGGCGATCGCCTGTATCCAGACAGAAGAGAGAGTCGTCTATCAAAAAATCCCAATAGGTATTTCAAGAGATAATTATAATTTATCTATCACAATGTTCACTAAATTATTAATTTTCTCCAAAATTCAAAATTAACAGTTGCTTCATTACGTCGCGAAATGAAGGCCAATCATAAACAGTGTTTCATCTCAATCCTAGTCACGAAACGAGATCAGGAGATCTACGATCGGAAACTGGCCGTTCGCGTTGGTACAACACTCGTACATTGTACTCGGGTACAACTGAAGTTCATGTTTGAATTGAAATCTTAGGATCTCGGTTTAAGACTGTTAATGGTGCAACCGGGCATAGCAGTTTAGGCTGGACGGTTCAAATGGCGAGCAATGCGCCGAAACCTTAAACCTTCCTTTAGAAAGCCAACGATGCGGGCCGACGGAGGTAATAGATGGTGGAGTGGCAACATCCTATCTTCTCCACGTTTATCAAGTGAAGCCGATGCCTTGCCTGACTTCTTTCAACTGCGCATGCGCAGGCCGATTAAATACGTCAGCCGCCATATAATGAACAATGTGAAACATGCACCTTTTTGCCACTACTAGCCCTGCCCTTGTCTTTTATTATCTTCTTCACTTTCGTATCTCGGCTTCCACTCCATAGACTAATACCTCAATGTGCGTGCCTCGTTCAAATTCATCCAGTTGGGCAAAGGCTTATTGAATGCGCCTTTGGAGCATGCTGCGTTTTGGCTACTTGGCTCACACTGCTACGTAAGCCTTACACTGTAAAATTATATTTGTAATTTTTAATGAGAAATCGTTTCTAATTTTAAAAATGCTTGGAACAATACAAAGATATATTTGGTAAAATTTATCATTTGAAAAAACTACAAGGGCCGTGTTTGTAATAGACCTCAAGAAATGTTTGTACTACACTGACCGGTATCCACCAGCTTCAGAAAAAAGGCAGACACTCAACAACATAATTACCCCCCCTCCCCCACACACACACGATATATATATATATATCGTTTTACAAATATATATATGTGTGTGTATGATTGTGCAAAATCTAAGGGTGATTTAAAGTGCACTTTCGTGTAAAAATAAATGTATTGCGAATTAGAAAAAAGTAAAACACTTAAAACCACTCGAATATTAATTATAAAACGACTTATTCAATAAAACGTGACCGTATAACTCATAACTCATTAACTGTTTGTAAGCTGCTCAGAACTGTTACATCGGCTCTCAAGATCTAGTTGTTAAAAGCCGTCCAAATCACTCAACTCAACAACAGAATCCTCAAAATGAAGCAAATAAATGTTTCTTAATCAAATCATTTCATATTATTGTGTAGGTGTGGGATGTAGTCCCCATGCTGGCAAAGTGTAACTTTTCTTTTCGTAAAATCAATTTTCAACATCTTTTTTTTGTTGCTCTTTATTATTAATTCATAAACATGTTAGTTAAGATTGCAAATAGGCCGCTAGGCTACTAAATATATATAAAGGACAGGAATCCAAGTACTCACAGTCTAGTACTTGTCAATAGGCACACACACAAAGTAGGACGACACAGTTTTTTCTCGCGGTTTCGCGATCGCAACAAGAGTCCTACAACTAGCCGCCTGATGAAGCTGGCTTAGCCAACGAAACGTCGCGATCGCGCAACCGCGTGAAAAAACTGTGTCGTCGTATTTTGTGTATGTTCCTATCAACAAGTACTAAACTGTGAGTACTTGTATTCCTGTCCTTTATATATTTCTGTTATTAATTCATGATAATTTATGTACAATTTTCAATCATGTAAGTTGTACTACAACCTATCATTTGTAACTTTACAAATATATATTTTGCATATTTTACAAGAAAACTGTTTGTAGTTTTAGAAAAGATTTTTTTTCCAACTGGATTTCCAAGGATTTTTCTTGTAAAAGTACAAACACAAAAATTTTTTTAGAAGGTATTGGGTTCTTGCAGCAATGAATGATATGGTGAGATGTATGCCTCCTAGTGGCACATCCACGAAAGCAAACTGCATCGTTGTACTCATAAGATTCGTTCATGATGATGAATTTTGTTGCAAGTGAGTGTATTTTGCTAGAACTTATTTATTTAATTTTTTCATTAATCAGTAATTAAGTGCAGGCCTATATAAACAGTCGATATTTCAGCGTATTTCGGAATTAATGCTTCGGAAAGAACACTTAGGGAAAAATATCATCAAACAAGTCTACCATAAAAAATGTTCTTATCGTATTTAACAAAATAATTTGTAGTAATGTTTACAAGAATTTTTAATAAAGGTCACTTCTTGGTGGGTGAGCTAACGAATCCTTTTTACAACCTATTATTTAACTTGCCTTGTTAGTTTATTTGCTTGTTTGTACGTTCGGGTGAAATCTTGCAAGTCGATTTCAAACCACTTCCCGTTATCTAATTGAGCTGAAATTTCGCATACATGTGTAGTTCCCATGACAATACAATGTGAAGGTACAACATTGAACTGATCTGATGATGGAGCCGGATGGTGGCCATAGGAAATATAAAACTACGTGAAGTAAACGTCGTATCAAGTTTGTTAAACAGAATCGAGTAACAGTAAAAAAAATGGAGATTAGAAGTGTCGCTGCTGTTGTGAGCGTGCTTTTTTTTTGCGGCAATTGGTTCTGAAAACTATTATTATAGTTTGCTCCTACAGTATGTCCCGTATCGGAATGGAAGCGAACTACTGATCGATGACGATACATCATGGGGATCTTTTTTAGCAAGGGAAAGCCATATTCGTGATACAAACATATGGTAGGTGACAAAAAATTTAAAAATAAAATCAATTCAAAAACATTTAAAACTAACATTTTATTTATAAATGCACTAAAAAGAGAAAAATAATCAAAATAGTTACACAATGTGTAGAACTTGTAAGTTGTGGTCGAACAGCCCCAATAATCTTTACTACAAATTAATATGTTTGTATTAATTTATATTTAGTATATAAAAGTTTGGCGCAATATAGAACGTATAGGTACCTCATTTGCGTATGAGTACTAAGCACATATCTTGCGTAAGGCTCTTGACTATTTGCGCCAAGCTTTTATATACTAAATATATATTGATACAAATATATTAATTTGTAATAAAGATTATTACATCTGTTCGACCACATCCTACAAGTTCTACAAATTGTGTAACTATTATAATAATATTTTTCTTTTTAGTGCATTTATAAATAAAAGGTTGGTTTTTTTTTTTTTTTACAGTTATTTAATCTGTTGCTATATAAAGTGTATGTACAAATGCTGTATTATTAACACAGTAAATTTATTTCACGAATTATCTCATTTTATACCGTGTAAAATGAAGATCCATGTTGCGGGTAAAAAGAGGGGAGAAGGAGGTGGCTCTGAGTCCCCCTTGGGTCCGTTCCTGGTCCTCAAACTGTTCGTAGGTAGGTATCACTATCAGGCGCCTAGTAGTTTTTAAACAAAGAAGAATATTTTAATACTGAATCATGAATCACACTACTCACTGTGGAGTCTGAATGTTGGGTAATTGAACAAAATTCTGTATGCACTAAAATAATCTAACCTTGTAATCAAATATTTTATTTGCTTGTTAACGACATCCAATTGGTGAATTTTGGGTAAGTTGTTTTGTTTTGAGGATATTACATATAGCGACCGATCACGATAAATCATCAACTACATATAACATTTTCATAAAATAAAAAACGGCAGTAAAATGTTTTATAAATAGCATAACAGATATTCGTAGTCAAGAAGGTAACATTATTCTGAAAAAAAATAACACATAGTAGTAGGGCAAAGTGCCCTCATTTCGCAATATTCAGGTTGGGGCTCGGGGTTCGGCCGCCATTTTCGAATGTTTCTCACAAAAACACTTTTTTTTCAACCCAAAAATCGCATGGTTTAACCCAGAAAGCGGACAAAATTTCCCACTTGTCCTTAAAAATTTTCCTTTTTTTCCCTCCAAAATCGCATGTTTTAAAACACAAAAAGGCATGCCCTAGAACATGCAGTATGGAAGCTAAGACAATCCTATTTTCGACCAATTTAAGATTCGTGTGGCTTCCTTTTTACCCTCAAAATCACATGTTTTAGTCCATAAAAGTCCCTCGAATTCACCCCTTTTTCAGGCGCAGGACTCATATTAGGGATCCGACAACCACCTCGTTCCCAAATTACTCATCTTCATTCTGCTTTTTTCTAGGACTTCTATTTTCTCCTGCACTGTCGTTCTGGTCACCCGACCGCCATATTATACCCAGGTGACCTTGACCTTTTACCTTGACCCTTGTGACCTTTAACCCGGATTCGATGTGGCATTTGGGTGACCAGATTGACAGTGCAGGAGAAAATTAAAAACCTAGATGACCCTCGAACGAAGTGAGTAATTTGGAAACGAGAAGATGGCCGGATTCCCATAATGAGTACTGCGCCTAAAAGAGTGGGGTGATTTCCAGGGCATTTTAGGGTGAAAACATGCGCTTTTGAGGGTAAAAAAGGAAGCCACGCGGATTTTTAAATTGCTCGAAAGTTAGATGTTTGTGGCTTCCTACTGTATTTCTTGAGCATGGCTATTTTTTGGTTAAGACATGCGATTTTTGTAGAGAAAGGGAAAATTTTTTAGGAAAAAAGTGGGAAATTTTGAGGTTTTTTGGGTTAAAATATGCGATTTTTGGGTAAAAACAAGCGATTTTGAGAGAAAAATCCCAAAATGTCGGTCAAAGCCCTGAGCGCCATCCTGAATCCTGCGTAATGAGGGAACATTGTCCTACTACTACTAATAAATATTTAATATAATTATATATATATATATATATATATTCATGTGTGTGTTTGGATTTGCACCTTTATTTACTGTTCTTTCAAAATTCTGTCAAAATTGGTCTTTACTTATTGGATTATTAATCATAGCTTGGCTTAGTACATGAAAAATCTTATGGGTTTTAATGCTTTTAACCCCGCCGTTTCCTAGCAATTCAAACAAACAGTTATCCAACGGAGTGGTGAAATGCCTGGGAAGTGGTCAACACTGAATACACGCGACGTAATTGTGCCGCCATGGAACACATACAGGACCACAAGGAAATACCGTAAGCTCGCAGTTAATTTACCGCTTTCTTAAGTCCTGTTCATTATCTACTTTCGTCTAATTGAGTAAGCTCCCGCCTCGTGTAAATACTGTACACACTAGCCACGTGACTTTCACCTGTCAGGTTACGCGTATACATTCCATTTCGGAGACAATTATTGTAAACTTCTCCCTTCTATAACAACTCGTAATAACTTCTGTGGATGAGAGTGTGATTTAATAGCCTTCAATTTCACAGAATAATATAATTTGTTTGGGAATACACACCGAATAATATGAAGACAGACTTTTAATAGTGTTGTTAAAGTTGTGTCATTCTCCTTGTTATATGTCAATTTAGAGGCGAAGTTACAGTGGGTCGAGTATGGTTCCCATTTTCTCTCGTGATAAACACCAGTCTGATGCGTTAGAAAAGTGAAATGAATTTTACTATATCCCAGGTGCATTTATCTCACACGTCATTTAGTCCTTTCCGACCGCCATCATTGGCTGTGTTGAATACGCTAGTGACCATATTGGATGTTTCTGACATTGGTAGTTACTTTCAGAATGTTTTCAATTGTGCATCCATATTTGTCTGTTGACATAATCGAAAATTATGCAATTTCCGTCCAATTTCAATTTTTTTTAATTATTCACGGTGCTGATGT
This sequence comes from Dryococelus australis, assembly GCA_029891345.1. Taxonomy (NCBI): domain Eukaryota; kingdom Metazoa; phylum Arthropoda; class Insecta; order Phasmatodea; family Phasmatidae; genus Dryococelus; species Dryococelus australis. Next base: position 216,524,089 of record CM056995.1, read on the forward strand.
ATAAACCATAAGTGTGAAAAGCCTTTTGCTAAATTTGTTTAATAGATCTGTATTATCTGTATGCCTCAATCATTAAACTAATTCTATTAACTTAGCAATCGAATCAAATGCTGAGTATGGCGAACTCATATCAAAGTTTCATTTTTAGTGCCATCTCTATTTATTATTAGAAAAGTATATATGTTTGAAAAATTTCATGTCACTTGATTTAAAATTATTTCTGTATATATAGTAGTATTACATTGTACGAAGAGTTGAGAAACCCAGCAAAATTCCTGTCTTTCAATTATTACGTCCACAAAAATATCTTATGGTTGGTGTATTTATTTGACATCAATACAGCCTTCACATTTTATTTATTTTTTAATTGATAGCGAGTATTTGTGGACAGTATTGTCGATTCATATAGAATAATCTCTTTAAACTCGCATGTCATAGTTTATTACATTTATGTTTTTATTTAAAGATATGAAAATTATCCGAATTAAAGTTTTTGTTATATAATTTTGAGTGTTAAAGAAGTAGAGTACAATAAAACCAAGTTTTCTCCTAAATACCAATTTTGTAAATTTATGTATACTAACTTCATAGATAAAGGAATACGAATACACTATAGGTACCCATCTGATATACTGCAATTTATTCTTTATTATAGGCTGTTCTGGTAAAGTGAGTACTTTTTAAAGCCGTTTCATTTCGAATATTTGTCAGTAAATATATTTTATTGTAGCCTTAGACGTTAAATTTTGAGTCCGATGAAATCAATATTTGCTATTTATTACGTGCATTTGCAACATTTTTTTTTAATGGGCGGTGGAAGGATAAAAATGGCTGATAGAAAAAAGTAACTAGGTCTCAAAAGTTCTCACTTTGCCGTGTACAGCCTATACATATAAACTTGTATAATGTAATTAGAAGTTGCACATAATTATTAATTTTTAATAGATGTCTGTATTCTCAAAGGAAAATGGTTTTAAAATTAATACCGGCGGCCCCAATTATTTTAGTACTGTTTGCACGTTAATTACAGAAAAACTATTTAAGACAACTGATGGAAATGTGCGTATTTTGCTGCTATAAGGGGAAAATTGGGTGTCTGCGAACGCGTGTATAGCTATTCTGCTGTTGTCAGTTCCGTTTTCAGACACATTGAGAAAAAATTATATTGTTCTTGTGACCTAATTTTTGTACCTCTAGCCTGTTATTACAGAGACGGCAATCAGATTGGTTGTAGACACAATATTAATATTGTTAACATTGGATTTAGTCTATTCGTGGTTTCTTCACACGTTTTGAATCAATCTTTGAAAAATGATCCGATGTATGACGTGTTTAGTTACTTCCAAAATATACTATGTATGACAAACGTTTTATACTTGTATTTATAAAATAACTTTTTCTGATTAAATACAAAAAATTAACAAAAACAGTGAGAAAACATGTGTGTTGGCAACGCCTAGTAAGAAATAGTTCTCATGGAACATATTATTACAAATGAGTGCGCACGAATGCTGTGTGTTGTCCCTTTCGTGTAATTTTCCAGACTTTGTTAAGCTTTGTATGGACGAGGCGGAGGAATATCCTGGAAGTAGAACTTAAGCAGAGCTTCAGAAAAGTGTGAAGTAACTGTGAATATAATACAGTAACTGCAACATTACTGTTTGTTTTAGTCTTGTCTGTGTAACGCACGTTTTTTGACATAGTGGTATGAAAAATAATTATAACGTAATATTTGTGTTTAACTGGCTCAATATCATTTTTCACATGATTTATTTTATTTTTGTTGCAAGGTTTATTTATTTGTTTGGAAACATAGTCCGCAATGTATATTTTTCTTTGCAACAGTATTTATATTTGGCTTAGAGAGGTTATCTAGAACTCGCGAGACGTCTGTTAAGGTGCCATTGAACTGTATGTTATCGCCGTAAGCTGTGCGCTTACGTACATGGAATACGTCACCCAGGACTACTGTGCATCCGGAGAGATGCCCCGTCGTCGTACTTGAACATCGGGAACTTCAAGATCTTCAAAACTCTACATTTGACTACTAATTCCAGCTAAGAAATTTCAAATAGTTTTCCCCCAACCCCATTAATACGATCTTCTGGAACATTTTTACGCCAACAGGTAGTTTTTCTTAAATGCGCTACTTTTTCTGACAAGCCTGAACTGAATCCTTGCTCTGCCACTAGCTAATTGCAAACGTCTTATTTAAAGTAATTATTTTTGAAGGAACATTATAAATTTTTTGGGTGATTTTTTAACTTTGCAGGTACCATCACGAGTGTTTCAAAGGCCACTACCCCTAACAGAAATATTTCCTATTATACAGTCAATATTTTCGAAGCCAAAAATAATTTGCTTATGCGTAATGCCATCTAGATGAATTATTTTATTTTTAATGGTAAAAGTCAAGTTATTCTGAGCTCCATTAAACTTCCAGGCATTTTTCAAACACAGCCGTCCATTTTGCCATTTCGTAGTAGTATCAAGTTTTTCTCCTAGCGTTCCTGTTTGTGTATGTGTTTGTCCTGTTTGCAAGAGTCAGATTGGTAATAACCAGTCTCAATTGGGGAGGGTATAGTACCTCGTCAGACCAGACTGCCTCTAAGTATCACTACAATGGATTTTATATCAAGTTTTCGCGCTACTTTAGAGCACCAAATAGTTATAAAGGGGTAATAATTTTGATTTTCGAAAAGCATACAAATCTAGTACTCAGTTGGGATGATCGTGACTGCACAGTTAGGGTTGTCACTCTACCCAGAAAATTCGTTACACGTACTACAGCTATCGCAAGTCGCCCTCATATACACATAGGTATGCCGAACACCTTTCTCTATCAGTCTATCATTATTGGGCATTACAACTCCTCATACGTTGTATAGTATATTCTTGCGTGTGTGTTACGTTACGTTACAGCTGTGATTGTATCTGTAAGTATGAATATAGTCCCTGCAGCAGATAATTGTGTTACCCTACAGGATCCAATTTTTCTTCAACACAACAATTTTATCAATATTTGGATTGTTGCCACAACAAACATAAGTGTAGCAACTCTGTTGCTGCTATAGAAGCTTGGTTGCGGCTACTCTCCAGCCCTTTCACAGAACTGTTCTTTTGTAACTTCACTGCTGATATTTTCAGTGCATGTGCGACAGCACTGTAATTGTAGAGGATATGGAAGAGATGAAAAGATTTTCTTTCGAGGAAAAAAAAAGTGGATTTGAAATGTTATTAGATATGTGAAAACATGATTGAGGTACAGAGAAGACGACGGCCATAATTCGATACTGCGCCACCTTCACATGCAACAATGAAACGATTACGTGGCCAATTTAAGAAAGGTAGAACTGTTTGTGATGCGATGAAAGGACGGTGCGGCAGGAAGGGAAATACAATAGGCGAAGGAAGTGTGGGGACAGTGTTACAAAGTCAAACGTTCCCTTTGGAAGTCCAAGTCCATACTCCAAGCTGTGTGTGAGTTATGTGTTAGTAAATCATGTGTCCATAACATTTTAATGCAAGTAAATTGGAGGCCATATATTCCCACATTATTTCATGCTATGAATGGAGACGACCCTGACAGGTGTGACGAATTTTGTGATTTGTTTGTAAACATGTGCACAAAGAACGAATATTTTACTGGCGTGATTGTTTGGTCCGACGATGCAATCTTTAAGGTTGAAGTAAAGTAACTGCGTATGGAGCACCGCACCCGACTATACAATGCGAAGAACTCATAATAATATAGTACACATGCCATGGAAATTGTCAGAAAAGTGCCATTTATACTGCATATGAAAGAAGAAAGTTTATGTTTTGAAAAATTATAAAATATTTACTAAAATATACTTTTTAAATGTATAAAAGTATAATCGATAAATAGAATCCGCATTTTGAACAAAATTTAAGCGCATTTCTGTTTTGGATGCTTCGGAAAGCAGAATTTGCAAGAAAATTTTCTCGAAAGAAAGATTGTCATAATGTTTACTATGATAGTGTATAATAAAATCGTAGTAATAATGTATCCTTTCGATTTTATAATTAACTTTATTTACGTCAGTTTCAGCCGTAAATGTGTGTAACAAATGGATGCACATAATCAATTATAATAATTATTTCCTACACTATTATTACAATTTTCTCTCATTAGTCATCAGTCACACTTAACCAAGTTCCTATGCCATTTTTTTTTCATCCGGTCCTTTGACACTTCTACAAGGGTAAAAAGACAAACCGATTTTTGATCAGAGCGAAAGTTCTGTCCAAATATTATGCACAAGGCAGTGATTAGCTGGATTTTCTTTAAGCTTGATCATCTTTTAGCAGATCATTGAACGGACAGTCTTGAAGAGTTGCATGAAGCACCACCGTCTTCTGCTCTTCTTCTGTTGTCAGCTTGACAGGGGGAGGGGGATGTAACTGCTCAGCTGTCTCTTGCAATCACAGTGGTCCTGACCACCACAGATGATGTTCAATCAGATATAGTGGAACAAAGCCACGTGAGGCACAGTCAGTTGAGTTTTGATCGGAAGGCAAATGATTCCATAGGGCCACAGAAATGAGGTCCTGAGTCTGGTCCACCCTATTGACAACAAAGGTTTTCCAGCAATGGCGTGTCAATGAGATTCAATGAACATCCACAATTGAGTCAGTACAGGCATAGACTTTTTCGATATGCAACCTATCAGGAAGTATCAGTAAGATCTTGTGCAGTGCTTTTGCTAGAAGCAGGTCACCACACAATTCCAGTCGCGGTGAGGAGACTTTTTTATAGGAGCAATCTTGGATTTGCTCCTCAGAAGGTGAACTTTGCCATCTTTGACATGAAAGTATACTACAGACGCATAAACTCTTTCAGAGCTATCGCAGAAGCTGTGCAAATGGAAGTTAGCTCCCTCTTCAAACCTAGGAACAAATCGAGGGATCGTCAGTTCGGGGACAGCTGGAAGTCCAGTCTGAAACTATTCCCAAGTACACAGCACATCAGAAGGAGGTGTGTCATCCCAACCCAGATCCAGAGTCCAGAAATGCTGTATCAGAAACTTGACAAATAAGACAATGGGGGACAGCCAACAATATGGGTCAAATATACGAGCAATATCCGACATAATACTCAATTTTGTAGTGGTGGAAGAGAGAAGTTGGACTGAATAAGAAAGTGTCGGGAGCCGCATGCCATTACAGTCCCGATATCTTGATAGTAGGAAACCCACCATCACTCCCGAAAGTGAGGGGTGAATAAGCCTTGATCATTTCTGATGGAAATCATGAGAGAAGGTCAGGCTCATTACTCGCCAAATTTCGTAAATTAAATTCACCTTCCTTAGCCAAGTCAATTAATTCTTTCTAAAAATAAAGAGCTTCCTCTACACTGGAGGCTCTTGACAAATTATCATCGACATATGTATCAGACATGAGCACTG